>MU844594.1:0-67416 GCA_030867245.1 Colletotrichum eremochloae | reverse complement strand
AATCGCAATCCCAGCCATGGCTGCTGACTGTGAGAGGGCGTTCAGTACTGCGAAGTTGACCCTGACGTCACAAAGGCACTCAATAAAGCCCAAGATGATGGGTCAGCTGCAGCTGATGAAGAATTGGCTGAAGGGAAATGTTATACCTATTGGGGTTGAGGTTGGCTCATTCGTGGCATCGTGACCAGTTGCAAATAGCTTCACTTATTTCCTAATAAGGTAATCGGTGCTAGCGTTATCTGGTCACGTGTTCTATGGATTTGATTTGACACATTGGCCAATAAGCCAAATTAACCAATACTGGCGAAGAGGCAGTCAAATCAGCTAAATCTTGGCGTTATTTGATTTGATGGCTTTGACGGCAGCGCTGCTCCGGTAAGGTATTCGTGCGTCATCCCGGCTTGGTACCAGGGAGCGGAGAACAGCCTGCTGAAGCCGCCGCCCGATGTCGTTATGTTGTCGTCTAGGGCTGTCTCGGCCGGGAATTTGGCGCCCTCAGCCCAGGTGAGGTTGTGGGGAACGAACTGCGTGCCCCCAACGGTCGTGATCCACGGGCATGACGCAGGGAATACTGAGGCGAAGTGCCCCTCCTCGGCTGTGTAATTGCCTGTATTTGGGTCTATGCAATATCCAAGCTGGTCGGCGGGCCCCCTGTCCCCCGAGCCTGTTAGGACCGTCACGCCTTGGAGACCTAGCTTAAGGTACTCAAGGCACTGACGATGGAGGTATTTGTCCGAGTACCACGCTTCATTCCAGGCATAAGCAATGCCAATGACCCGAGGAGGCTGATGGGTGCCGCAGTCGGTGGAGTTGGGAGAAACAGGATCAAACTCGGGGTCTAGAGCCATCTTGCAGTAATCCTTATTGAAAGCCGCTAGCATGACGTTTAGGTTTGCCGCTGTAGTATTGTCGCCCACTTGGATGTTTGCGACTGGCACCGGATCGGCCATGGCCATGGAGTACTGATAATCCAGGTTGGGCTCCATGTTGAAACTAGGCACCTTGATGTCTTCCTGCTGATAGCCGCCATTGATTCGCATCATCGCCGGCCTTTTACCGACGAGATGGGGGGCGAAGTCCGCAAAAAACTTGTCCATGTCTTCGGCCAGCCATGTCGAGTAAGACGGGGTGTAGAAGCCAAGCGAGTTCTCGGGATGAGCCTTGAGATCAGCGCCATCTTCGAAGTTGTAGAGCTGTCTGAGACAGTCGGGTGCCATGTACTTGAAGCAGTCGATTTTGCGCGTCTCACGAGGACGCAGTCCATCGAGGGATCGCACCGAGACAAACTCGGGAACGTGATGGTTCAACGCTGGCCCAGGACCAGGCACCACAAAGTCGATGTGCTTGGAAATCCCGTGCGGTAACGAGTATGTCTCAGAGGCCACATGAGACTCCTTTCCTGACAGGAATTGGTGGAACTCGGCCCCGAACAGCGACTCTGCATCCCTGACAGAGACCTCAACGGTCAGAGATCCGCGATCAGGCGATAGTCGAAGGCTGGATCTTGGCACACCGGCACTAGTGAGCCATCTGGCCACTTCGCGGATGCTCTCCTTCGGCGGGGCTAACAGGTCCACAACGTCGCGAGCATTCCAGTGGTGGCCGAATGTTGGGGATCGTGGGTCCGAGACGCCTACGAGAGCTTCGGCGGCTTTGTCGGCCCTTGCTTCGTCCACGGAAAACACAAGGTCAACATGGATGATGCGATCTCCTGGGACTTTTACGTCCCTTTTCCAGTGCGAGGGTGGTGGAACAACCGTTGGCGGGATGTAGACCCGATCCTCGGGCGTCGAGGCCGCCATCAGCAAAAGCTGTGACAGAAAGAAGATGAAGGAGGCTTGCATGTTGCTAGATTGGCAACAGACATGCAACTAGATACACACTGATTGGTGAATGACGGCAGGTTGTGACCGGATTCTTCGTGGATGTTCCGTTCCCTCCTAAGCCGTATTTATCTGTTTCTGGTTACATAAAATCGACAAATCCGAGTGCTGTCAGACAGTGACCTGTCATCATTGCCTTATGGACAAGTAAAAGGTGTTCATAGCTTCTTCGTATGTAATAAGTGTGTCCAAGAGCAGGCTGCATTCGTGGTTCGGCATGGCATTCGCATCCCTGTACAGCGTTGTGGCACTCGGTGTAGCTAGTTCTAGTGACAGCTGCTGCGCCAAACAGGCACAGTCTAATCCATGGAGCTTGGGAGCCTTGATTTGGGAGGTTCAGTTGGTCCACTTTGACAGATCACTTCCATTCTCGCAACCTTCTCGTCTGACGCCTCTAAACGAGTTACTGTCGTAGATTATGTTCCTCGTGAACTTACATGTAGACTCGCCTAGTGAAGGATCTATATGCCTGCCAATCGTTCCTTGAATCCCATCCCGCCGAGAGCAGCAAGATAACAGTCGATCTCAGGCTGAGATACAACCAATCACGCGTTAAGCGACTCAATACAAGAGATTAGAACTTTTGTTATGGGATATACGTAATAAAAGTGGGCAGCCGTTAGGGACTTTGGTGTAGTTGTCTTACTGCGATCTGTAGAGTAGAGTAAGCCAATGTAACCATAGGATCCATTAGGATTGAGGAGTTTCTCTGATAGAGTCGCAACAACTAGTATGCTGGTTCCAGCTTGTCACCAAAAGGATGCATCAAGTTTCGCCCGACCTTAGCAGCTTGGAGACTGTATTCTTGGAGGCCAAGCCTCGTCGCCATGCCTTTCAACTCAAGGACCAAGAGAATCTGAGGAGCAACCACCCGCCAAGGTCAATAAGTCATCTCGGTGTGGACCTCACAGGAATATGCAGCTTACGTCGTAATCCAATAACCACGGACTCAGACTTAGAGGCATCAAATCAAGTTGCAATTCTTCGAAATTACACTGTCTCCACCAATAACAAGATGGCATTTTGTTTCTGCATGAAAGAGGCACGACGAAATACGCAGGGGAAAAGGTCCCAAACTGACTGCAGCTAGAGGGCATCGTGAATAAGGGAGAGACTGGATGGGCAGAGTATCCGTCGGCCATCCGGAGTTTTACACAACGTTCGTTCTCCAGGTGTTGCGCTGAATCAACTATATAAGGGCCTCTTCTTCTCAAGGAAACACAACTAGACTACAAGTCACACACCACCAGTCAAGCCAACAGACCGCCGAGCCCACCAGCCTCAACAACATCATCACCAGAACAATATTCAAAATGCACTTCTCTACTCTTGTCGCCGCTGCCTTTGTCGGCCTGGCCGCTGCCGCCCCCGTCTCCTCTGACGTTGAGAAGCGAGTGAGTCAAAGCCCCTGTGCCGGCATCTTCTGTCTACAGACAGACCTGAGAGAATTCACGCTGACCTTCCTCCCCCATGTAGGGTGTCTTGATCGTAAGCCAACTCTTCGTCTCCCAAATTGTTATGTTCTGAAAGAATCAATGGTTACTAACATCGGAATCCAATCTGATAGGAAGTCTGCTTGGCCGGTTGCTCCGCTGCCTGCGCTGTCTCGCCACCCGTGTGCGCTGCTTGCCTTGTCGGATGCCTGGGTACTGCCGATGATGGAGGCAAGGTTGAGCTTGACGGTGCCGAGGGGACTCCCGCCAAGCAGTAAGCTCCTGAATGGGCCAAACCTGCACCCAACACCTCAAATTTTGGATGGGGATCATACGAATACAGGTGTCAGAAACAGAGATATTGAGCCGAAGTTGCTCGTGAATCTCCTAAGCTAGGTTACAGAGCTTAGGCTGGTAGATTTGCAACCATAATCATAACATCGATATGTCGCCAATCTTTTCTGCCTTGTTTCGGCGTGACGCTTTGAAAGATTTGCTTCCATTGCTTTCTCTGTAGCAATATCTAGAAAGTTGATATTGGATCTTGTCACTATGCAGAGGCATCTTGAAGTCACGAAAGCCAGTCCTGCCCACGTCGACAGGCGAAGGAAATCTCACGAGTCTTTCACAGGGAAGAAGTGCGGTCTTTTTGTTGTACATGTGAAACTGCGCCAAGTACTTTTCACCTTCTTTGCTTCGTTACACCCCAGAGTGATGCGGATGATGTCGCTGTTGCTGATGCTGCTAATCAATAAATAACCACTTTCAAAACATTGCCAAAGGGTTGACAGCATTGGCGGGCTTTTGCTGCGCCACATCCCAGTGTTCCATGATGCAGGTACCGTTGAACCTGAACACATCCACCACGGCGAAAGGTTGCCCTCCACTGGCAAGATCCATACGGTAGTGAATGTAAGCGATATTGTTGTCGAGGCCCTTATTCATTATCTTATTGGTGACGGTACTGGGAGAAAGGAATGGTGCTAGGACGTCGAGCGAGTTCTGCCGGCCGGATAAGGCGTTTGGATTGTGCTGGATGTAGGCTTCCGCCACGTGGTTGACCAGAGCCTTTGTCGCGTTTCTCTCTTCATAGAATGCTTGGACGAACTCGTCGAGGATGGCTCTCTGCTCCTCTGGGGTGGCCGAGCGGGGTGGACAGTAGGGCGCAGAAGACGCCTGACGGGGGAGAAGGCCTGCGGCGCTTGTGGTCCAAGCGAGGGCGCTGACGCCAAGGGCTAGCAATGAAGTAACCCGCATGATGACTCTGATGTTTAACTGGGGGGGCTGTGAGATTTTGACGCTTTTTGTTTGGCAACGACTGAACTTGGAATGATCTGTTGCCGATAGTGCATTTCACTGATAGGGCAGTCTGGACATACTTATACTTGAGACGGAGACCAGGAAAAGAAAATGCCCGCCTTTATGTTTAGTACTACCCCGAATAAAACATCCCTACTAGATATCCAATGCCTACCCCCCACTATTTTAGGTGTAACCTATACCCATAGTACTATTAGTAACTCCCCTCTTATCACTATTACTATTACCATTACGATCTATAAGTTTGAAACTTTATGTAGATTAAGGAGCGTATTAGTACACCGTTTATATCTAGATTGCGTAACGAAGAATTAAGCCAGGTAGTTATAGAAAGCTATAGAAGGCTAAAGGGCTTAACATCACTAGGAAAATTTGTTTACTCTACGTATCTTATGATGAGGTAGCGCTTATCAAGCCAATTTACTTGTGTGATCGATGGGGTTTGATCTCTCCTCTTCTATATTCTTGTCTGCTGTGAATAGCATGTAGGCGCAACCATTTGTTATTTTTTTGCGTTCGGCTCCCTTCACCAGTCTGGGTTAAGAAGCTGCGTCAGGCAATACATCAAATAAAGTTGCATCAAACAAGCTGAATTTTTCGAATTAGTTGCCTTTAGATGAGACCCCGAGAAGCAGACTCTGCTGTAAAAGCATATGTTGGCATAACGGGGGCCCCTTGTGAAAATCTCAAGCCAAGTCGGCACACTGCCGATGTTAGCCCACGATTAGGTATCTAGGCCTATAAGGTTTCGTGTGCGGAGAATAACTTTGGTAATCAAGATCGCTTACAAAGATACAAACAGGCGGATGTGAAGGTGGTCCCGAATCCGTTTACATTATGATCTTATAGACGGAAGCGAGATAGGCAACTTGTAAGTCTTCTCTTAAGTCATGTTCTTCCTTTACTAAGTCATGCGACCATGCCTAACGTCTGTTAGAAATAGATCTAGCCATCCTAAGCCCATTGTGCAGTGGTGATGATTCGATTCACTGGTCTTTGAGTCAGACACCCCCAGACTGTGCAGAATGGTAATAAAATGTGTTAAGTCAAAGCACCCACTTTTCGCCCACCCCTGCATTTCGCCCACCTAAAAATCGCGCCCAGCCACCTCCTTTCTAGATAACCTCTAACTTCAAACTATTACTATATTTTCTATACTTATCTAAATTACTTTATTTTTTATATATAACTTCTTTACTACCTAATACTTAAATATACTAAAGATAAGGTTAATTAGGCTCTTATAGATATAAAAAATAGTATATCTACCTATATTACCTCTAGATAATAGGGTGTACTATACTTAATACTTTAAAGTTATATAAATAGCTACTAACTAAGGCTTACTACCTTTAAGGATCTCTAGAGGCTCTCTACTACCTAAGAGTCTAAACTAACTAGTTAGGTATAAATTTAGGCTAATCTTAGGCTCCTACCTACCTATTAATAAGTAAGGGAATTTACCTAATATATCCTCTATATAATAGGTAATAATAAGCCCCTAGATAAGTAATAGATAGATAGCTTCTTATAAAGAAACCCCTCTATTAAGGTCTAGAGAAGTTATTCTATTAATTCTAGACGTATTAATAGAGTATCTACTAAGGTTATTAAGTAATAGTTTAGATACCTTACTATCCCTTAGATTACTACTATTAAACTAACTAATAGATATAATATAAATAAGACTAGTATCCTTAAGGGTATAAGGGATAATAGGCTAATACTAAGTAGGGCTTAAATAAAGGTAGTAAGAAAAAAATAGCTAGGATTATAAGTATAGGTATCTATTATTAAGTATATCTTAACTAAAGGTAAAATACTATATCCCTTAGTTATATATAAAAGTAAAATAGTCTAATAGTAATAGTTTCCTTTAGATTTTTACCTATATAAGGGATAAGAGTTTATAGTAATAGAGAATAAATAGACTATAAATAATACTACTATTAAGTAGCTATAGAGGGTCTTCCTCCCTTAAATAACCCCTACTTAGCCTAATTAGGCTAGACTCTTTATCCTAAATAGGTATAAAAGTTATATAATAACTAAATTTATATAGATATACTATATAAATAATATCTATCTATTATTCTTACTACTATACTCCTCTTATATCCTTTAGCTACTAAATTAATTAGTCTTTAGTCCTATAAAGGCTGCCTATTATAAAGGGCTAAAATATATTATCTAGTAGAATAGTTTAACTATTATTAGTAAGAGGAACTTTATATCCTATTATTAAAAGGTATACCTTACTAGGCTTATATTTAGTAATATTAAAAGTAGCTAGAAATATACTAAATTATAGCCTATTAGTATAGGGAGGCCTCTAATAAGCTTCTATCTACTACTAGATATACTAAGAGTATTAATACTACTTAATAAGAGTATCTAGAGTATTTAGGATACCTAAGATATAGAGGATTAGGTATCTACTATATCTACTATTAAGTAGTTAATACCTAAGAAGAGGAAGGATCTAAATAATTAACTATAGTTATATAGCTAGCTAGATTAAACTATTACTATATAGCGCTAGCTTTTTAGAAAGGTAAAAAAAGGCTTCTAAGAGTAGTCCCTTAAGTTAGCTACTACTTAGCATTAAATATAGCTCCTCTAGGCCTAAGTTAATAATAGTATCCCTAAGAAGAGGAAGGCTGTTAAGATAAATCTAAACATAAAGTTTATAATAATTAGAGAGGTATAAGAAGCCTAGCGTAAGGCTAGTAATATTAAGAGTAATATAGATAAATCTAGTATATCTAATACCCCTAGTATTACTGAGGAATGTATTGTAGTAGCATTACGAGATTATTAATAATTAATTAAAAAGGATGGTAGTGGTTGTAATGGCTTCGTTTTGGGTGGGCGAAATGCAGGGGTGGGCGAAAAGTGGGTGCTTTGACTTAATTATAAAGTTGAGGTTGAAAAGATTCCCAGGGACATAAAATGCCTGGAACATTAGTTACCGTCACTCCCAAAACTCCTCCGAACCTGTATGTTGTTTCGATCTTCTGTTAGTCTCTTGCCAATTCTCTTGACATGGGATCCAGCATCATCGCTGTGTCTGCAAATCCGTAACTGATTGATTAGTGTTGGGCCCCTTCTAGCTTGTGTTGTTGGAGACTTTTTTTGACTTGCTAGTCGCAAAACAATTGTGGTTGACTTGTTGTTTGAGGATGCCTGCTACTACTGCCTATGTTCGCAAGTCATTCTAACATGCTCTAACATGCACGATTAGATGAATGAATGAAGAGCCATCAATTTCAATGACACGCAGAAGCGCTTCGCTGATACGCCCCTCGCGCACAACTTTCAGTCTGTCCATATAAAGTCGTTTAAGAAGGGACCGCGTGGTTGAATAACAGGCAGTTGTCTGCAGCGCGCAACTTTGCCTACCTTACATGATGAATCTCAGGAAAAGTCCGTCTTGGTACAACTTTGTGAAGCAAAATTGATTTGTATTATTCTCGCCGCCCCCTCCAAATTGATGATGTTCATACTGAGCATCTGCTGAGAAATGACCATATACGAATATATTCGGGACGCTTCATCGATGATGATAAGCATACGCTTCCGCCCTTCCAGCTGCTGCGATCGCATGTTTAAAAAGCCGTTTCCAAAAGAACTGGTACCAAACCACTTGCTCTGAATCCCAGCAAAGGATCCTGGTTGCCTGCCCCGACTATATGCGTGAAGACTGGCTATGTCCCAACAAGTCGCAGTCCCACTCATGTCTGTACCTGTCCCTCTTGAGATCGAGCCATTCCTGCTGCCCTAAGCTTTCAAACAGACTCATGACCTCCTCGCTAGGTCTCCAGTCGCCAACCTTCCACTGCACCACCGGCGTTTTCGGTACTGCAGCAGCAGCAGCATCGTCGTCCTTCTTATCCTTCTCACCGCCGCGCCCAGCAATGAACTTGACACCCCATCTGTAGCCCAGTTTCATCGGCAGATCATATCCCTTCCTTTCCAAATCGTCTGAAGGGTGCCACCATAGGTGCGTAAAAATCTCGGCGTCGTCGAGGCTCGGCATGTTATCGCGAGTCAGAGACCTAGCAAACGCCGCAAGTAGGGGTTCAATCCGCTCCCTACAGGGCTTAGTGCGGAACATGTTTACAGAGTATTCTGTAAAGTCGATCCCTTCATCGCCGTACTCAGCGTCGATTTCTATGTCCTCGTCCGTGTCTATTTCACGGGGATAGTGTTCTGTGTCTGTGATCTTGTATCCTCCTTGTTCAGAGTCGTGAGGATCCTCACCACCAGGTCCGACAAAGTACCACCGCCCATCTGGACGCAGGGCATGGAACTCGAGCCGGAATCGCCGCATCTGTGACCACTGCTGGTTGGCCGGTGCCCCAGGACTAGGAAAAAGGTCTGAAGTAACAATAGCACGCACGTCGAATAGGCTTAGCTGCGCACCAAGCTTACACAAACCGACAGAAACAGGGTCTTTATCCGCAGGATGGATCAGGTTCGGCCGGGCCACGGACTGGTCTTGGTAAGGGAGCGAGAAGAATGGCCAGAAGTGCAACGAGGCCCTGGTCAGACTAGAGGGAATCCTTTTTCCACAGAGGTGCTTCTCCTGGTCCATAATGGCAGCGCCAAACTCGTGGCGGGCGTCTCGTAAGGGGCCCTCCCACGGCCAGTTGTAGTGTTCGCGCATCGTCTTGCTCGGCAAAGTTGTGGGCATGGGCCGCTCCCACAACCAGGGGGCATTCCATTCTTGAACAGCCGGCAGGTGGACTAGACACTGCAGCGGCACAAGGGGAGACAAAGGGCGTATGTCTGTCGCGTCAACGGCGTCAGAGCCCCACGATCCTGACCTGATGGTCAGGCGGGTCACAAAGGGCAGATCTGGCAGTGCCTCGGGGTTGTGAAGCCGCAGGCGGCGCGAATGATATCTGCGATGGTAACACCGATCCTCTGTCTCAAAGTCAAAGCCCTGTGGACGAATTTCAATGTAGATGCAGAGGCCGGCTGGCGGATTCTCAATCTCGTTATAAGCAGCAGCAAGCTTCTTATAATAGGCATGGATGCGTGCTGACATATGGGCGCTAACGGCGGTGGTCTCCTCAGCAGGTTCATGACACGGCAGTGGATTTGCCGCAGATTCGTCGACGAGAAGCGGCATGGGCATAAAATATTGGGAACTCCCGACCTTTTCGTTTGCTTCTCGGGCACCCAAGATACGTGTCTTGGCCTCTTCGAAGATTTCATTCTCGAAATCTGGATCGGTCTCGCGAAGCGGCATGTTGATCGATATAATTTGATGGATCAGTGTTGTTGGAGTTGGTTCTTTGCTTGGTGAAATGGGGGAAGAGGATGGGTCTGCAGGTTGAACGGCTATGATCCATTTTAACCTGCTGCTGCCTGGCGTCATGCAGGGCTCACTCGGAGAAAGGAATAACTATGATACAGGTTATGTACGACACGATTAAGAATGACAAATAATGAATATGAAATGAGCACTCAGCCGATATTGAGAATAGTTAAGCGCTCACACCACTTTGAATGAGCGCTCAATGCGGGAAAGGAACACAGCGATACACTCAACTGACGGTGGTTAGCAGCAGTAAAGATATTCTCGGCCAGAGACACCCATATCGGTGATCCAGCCCAAAAGTATTGACTGACCTGAATTGAAAAGGCGCTCTACCTGTGACACTAGATGGCTGTTCTCCAGCTTCCCATTGAGGCGCACAGCTTAGTTGTGCACGCCAACCGGAAACAGCAACACCGTACACTTGGAATGCAACCAATACGAAGCGTCTCAAAACCATCACTATACCGCAGATAAGACAGGGCTGGGTTCCTCACGTCTGGGGCGAGGGACAGTCTGCGAAGCTAAGGAGCACATCGGCTTCTCGGAATTCATGCTACACACTCTGACTCCTGTCATGGTTACCCAAAGACAACCCGCTCATGAATGCAGCCTAGATAAGACGAAATCTACCCTGGCAGCGCGATCCGTCAGCTTGGCAGGCAAGACGACATAAGTCAAGCTCAAGTCATTCATTACGCTGCAGAACACATCATGGATACCAATCCATTCGTCGCGGTCTAATGGCATCAACCTCACACCGTCATCATGAAGCCAATCTGCGCCGGGCTCACAGACGACAATCAGCGCCTCTGCCATCCTCCTTTTCATCTCGTCCCAATCTTCACTCGCAAGCAAGAATGCAGCTCCGTCTTTCCCCGCGTACTTGAGCGCGTAACAAATCGGATCTACACCCGAGCGGTCCGAGATAAACCAGCCTCTACTGCCAAGGGCGTCACGCTCTGCAAAGACTTGGGCTTGGAACATAAGCTTTTGTAGCTCGAGAGCTCGGTCGGGAGAGGAACGGATGTCAGTAGCAGAAATGGCGTTGCTGTGGAGGACGGAACGGGCTACTTCGGGGATGATGAGGGGACGGGGGCATGCAGTCGAGGGCGGCTGGGACGTGGTGAAATTACTATCGAGGTCGTTGACGAGCGTTGTTTTACCGGTGCATTGAGCGCCGACGATGTAGATATTGAGATGGCTGGAAGAGGCCATGGTGTTTTTCTGAGCGAGATGGGGAGTGTGATGAGGGTCAAGTTTGGTTGTGGTCCCGTCAACATTGACTGAAAGGAAAGTTCCAGGTTATCCAAGGCCTGTTATCTCTTGGGGATACAAAACGGGATTATCTTATCCCTTTCCCCCGTCCTCCCAAACAAGTCCTGTGCCACCTTCCTAATCTCTTACCTTATCATTTACACTGTGATGTTGATCCTCCCGTTGAGGTCCGAGAACAAGCCTGTACGATATTGTTAAGTATACTGGACCCATCTCCCTATTTAAGGCTTCCATACCAAGCACAGCTGCGCTCATTTTGTTCATACCCTGGAATAACTTTACCATTTTCAGCACTGTACTCGAAGTACATCATCCAACAGATGGCAAAGTGCTGACACTGCAGAGACATAGATGTGCTATTAGTACTGTACAACGGAGCACCGCGCCCTTGCAAGAAGAAATTCAGGGAGGTCCCCATGGCTTCTGAATGTTGAACATCCCTTGAGCTGGTCAAGTAGGGTGTTGACACGTCGGGGAGTCTGTATTTTGGTATCAAGAAGTGTCAATACTACAGGCACGCTGCATAAACGACCGCACAACCAATACTGGATGAGTAGCTGAGAACTCCCGGTACTATTTGGCGACAGACTGGCCTTTCTTAAAGTGTCAGCATTGGTTGCTCTAGTTTTTGACGGTAGTGATCGATTTGATACGAAACTTCTTATCCCAATCTTCTTCTGCTCTCGCAAAGCGGCGATTGGTTCCTTGGCGGAGGTATGCATTGGAGGCGTAAAAAATGAAATATAGGTAATGCCATATGACTAGTTGAATGAGCCCCAAACAGGGCTCGGACGAGGGTAGCCAAAGAAAAGGTAAACGTATGAGAGGTGCGCAGAGGAATAGTTCAGCCATCAGCAGCGTGATTAGATAAACAGAGGATCTGTTGTGGGGATTGAATCATTAGAATACAAGGAGTTCTGTCACTATATGCTGGTCTTATCATACTGCTTACCACTTAGACTGAATCTATTTTTCATCTATCACTTACCTATCTGCTTATTGGAGTTTCCTAACGTTTCAGAAGCTAGGCATACGCAAGTGAAATTATTCTTCCTTGTACTAGTATAGTCTCTATATATTTAAACCCTTGTGTTAGATAGTGACGAAGGTAATTAAGCTATCTGCTCGAGAGTATCATAACATATAGTACTGTCGACTTCCCAGCTAAGACTATGACATAAAAAGACAACAACCCTCTATTATCTAGCGAGATTCAATTTATGTGTGGTTCAGACTCTTTATTACAGACGGTTATCATATAGCCAGGTTGACTAAGAGAAGAGACCAAAGGTCTCTTTGGAGTAGTTGATGAAGGAGAGAAGTGAAATATAGCACCGAGAAGGAGAGGAAAGAGAAAGGGGCAGGCGAATAGCTAACGTTATTGGGCAATGAACGGAGCCGTATCAGTCTAGCGATTTCCATAGCTTCAAACAACGTTCTGACTGAATAATAATCTCAGAGTTAGTATGAATGATGATATGATGAATCTACAGCCTGTCCAGCAGTGCTTATAACAATCGATTCAAGTTCAGCAGTAATAATCAAGCTCTGGGCAACCGAAGGGTTTTACATCAGGGAGGAACGCAATATGTAGCAAAAGTTTATTTCCTGGTCGAGACTAACACTCAATAGTTACAAAGTGAAATCAAAATGTCCTATATACTTCGAAATAAATTGTGCCACAGGTTGGGTGATACTGATGGCCGCAATAGATGGCTGTTTAAGACCTGACCAGAGTAAGACCGTAGGTCGAGAGGATCTCATTGACCGGCTGGAAGTAGGTCGTGCCGCCGGAAGCGCAGTTGCCAGAGCCTCCGGAGCAGACACCCTGGGCCTGGGCACCGGAGTAGTAGGAACCGCCAGAGTCACCGGGCTCGGCGCAAACGCTAGTGCGAGTGAGGCCGGTGACACGTCCCTCAGAGTAGCTGACAGTGGCGCCGAGGGCTCCGACCGTGCCGCAGTAGGTACCAGTGGTGGAGCCGGAGCGGCAAATGCTGGAGCCGACGCCAGTCGCAGTGCTGCCAGAGACAGGGAGGGTGCCGCGGCTGTAGCCGTTGATGGTGCCGCTGAGGGTGTGGCCACTGCCGGTGCGGATGAAGGACATGTCAGCGCTGCCAGGGAAGACGGAGCCGGCAAAGGATCCCAGCGACGCACCGGCGCTGGTGGTGGCAGAAGAACCGACGCTACCGCAGTGGCCAGCGGAAACAAAGCCGGTGGTGACCGTGAAGCCCATGGAGCACCGGGCGGAGCGGTTGATGTAGTAAGCGTCGCCGCCACGGATGGTCGCGAAGGTGGTCGGCATCTCGGTGACAGTTCGCACCTCGAACTCGGATGCGGTGAGCCCGGCCTGGGTGGCAAGCGACTCAGCATGAGCGACACTGCCGGCGAGCGCCTCAAGGACGAGCTTGTTGGACTCAACATCAACGAAGTAGGATGCAATGCCCGTCGCGGCCGAGCCCTCGTCGCGGGCCTCGGGCTGGCTAATGTCCATGTTGTCGATCGCCTTCTTAGCCTCCTCAAGCTTGGAGAAGCTGGTGGACATGACGGCGGGTGTGGCGCCGGCAGCGGTCACCTCAGCGGCCAGGGCCTCGTCGGTGATACCAACGTTGAGAACGGAACCTTCACCGGAGATCCAAGCACCGGCGAACGCGTCACCGGTAGAGGTGCGCAGCTGCTCGATGATGTCGGCGGCACCGTGCTCGAAGGCAACACGGGCAGTGGCAGCCTCGGCGTCGAGTCCAAGGTCGCGCTTCATGGCGGCCAGGATCTCAGGGTGAAGCTCGGTGGCGGTCTGCGACGGGGCACCGTAGACAACGGGCAGGATGACTGCCAGGAGGGCAAGGTATCTGGAGAGCTCCATGTTTGGCTTTTTGAAGACAACAAGTGAGAGAAAGCGGCCGTGTTGTTGTGAGTAAAAGATAGGAGGTAACCTGAGGCTGTGATGCTGCTGCTGGCTGGAGAATGATAGACTGGATGAGAATCTGTACACTTATTTATACTTGACATCTTGCTTAGCAGCGCGATCATGATGTCGCTGTCCAGAAAGGAGCCATGCCTTACATCAGTCGTCGCCAACTTCCTCCTTCCTAATACGCCTTAACCCTCCTTGTGATGTTACAACCGTATTTCGTAGCATACCGTAAGTGCCTTCCTCAAAAGGCACTTCAGAAGACATCTGCTGTGCAATGTTGCAGCAGTATCTGGAGGGCAGTCCTGAAAAAGCAGCTTTGACACTGCCTACCCCGCGATCTAGTGGCATGGAGCCAAGTAGGAAGGAGTCAAGAACCGATCGATATCTGATAGGAGCATGCAGTAGATAAGGTGCTACGACTCCTGACCGACATATCTCAGTCGATAACTCACACGCTTTGCATTCAAGCGGGCTTGGCAATATGATAGTCCGGGTCTAGTACGTCGGCTTCTGACCGGTGGTATGTCCCATTCGGGTAAGCTAACAGTGAAATGCCGGCCAGGCCACCGGCAGCTAACGATAGCAGTTAGCACTAAGCCAACATTGGCTACTGTTGAAATAACTTCCTAGCTTTCCAGGAAAACCCTAAAATCTACTGACTGTCAGCAGTCATCATGTATGATACATACGTTGTAAGCACCTAACCGTAATAGGCATGGCTGTTTGAGGAGGCTAAGAGACGTGGAGCGGGATGGAGAAAGGATTTACTGATACCCAGATGAACATCACGGAATGGCTGGACACCTGCAGTTTGCTGGTTTACTCGGCTCTTCTTCTAGGAAGGTAGCATGATGATCGCCATGCTGGGCGATGGTGAGTTGGTTAACGGGCCGAGAGCATATTGGGAAGGCCGAGCCAATCCGTATCAACTGGACTGCAAGCTCTATATGGAAGGTGAAGAAACGGTGCGAGTATTCAGAGAAGACGTTTCTCGGTAATTGGTTTCTCCACCTCTTATCCGTCTGTGACGGCATCATTGCCAAGATCAAGAGCACATTATCGGTAACTAGTGAGCTGCACTCACTATTCCCGAAACCCAATCAAACACCCCGTTGGCTAGACAGTTGGAGAAGGCGGCCTCGCTTCCTTTAGGCGTTAACATGTGCGATGTGATAGGCGGGCTGGCAGTCAACATGGTACGCACTGTAACCCTACTATCTCTTGGCGCACTGCAGGCAACCTAAACGAGAGAGGGTACTGCTTAAGCTAGGCGGCTGGTACCTGGAAACTCGGGATTCGAAAAGCTGCAACTCAATTGATTGAGGATATGAATCAGGAGAAAGTGTACCGGTTAAGTAGAGTGTGCGAGTGAGAGCTGAACTTTTGAAAAGACAACGGAGGCGGGGTGCTGTAGAGTTCTCACAATGGCATAAGACATTGAAGGCCAGAAGTACCGGTTTCAATATCATGCATGACCTGGTGGTAATAGCGATATCTGCCACGAACACAAGCGTTTTTGGTGTGAAGTAGATAATTACATCGTCGGTGCAGCATGGCAATTTTGAAGTAGCCCAAAGCTAATATATCAACCTGTCACAACGCTGGTAAAGTCAGTGCATCATCTATCGATAGTTTGCCATCCCAAAGCCTCCCTCGTTGTCATTGTAACAGCGGCAGCCAGTAATGTTGCGCACGATTCGATACGGTGGTCTGTCGCACCGTCTTTTGCGGCGCAGTTTCGTCTCCGTTCCGGCATTGTCGTTAAATCTGTCGGGACATTGAGGCGAAGGCACACCGCCAGCGTCTGCTGTATCCTGCTCGAAACAGCCAGGCCTCGAGGCGACGTCAATTAGCCAGGCAAGCGGTAGTATCTTCGACTTCACATCAACGAAGTGCTTGGAGAATGACGCCAGGCTAACGATTGCCGCCGTTGTCATTTCCCTCAGCTCATTGGACCATTGTCATGCGGCAGCTGCACAGAATGCCACTTCATCTTCATCTGCGCTCACGTCGGTTACAGAGCGGACCAGAACCGCCAGTATCGCAGCTAACCCTAGCAATAAACCGGAATTGCGATTAAGAATTTACTATGAAGATTCTATACCATCTTATACAGAATCACAATGAGCAGAAACAAGCTGTTTACTGCGCATCCTGCAGAATTGAATCAGCTGCCTTCTCCGACGCCATGTAGAGAGAGATGACTGGGAACACGCCCATGATCTTCGGGAACGCCGACATGTCTACGACGCGTAGGCCATTGATTCCACGGACGCGGAAAGAGCCATCCAAGACCGCCATGGGGTCGCTGTCAGACCCAATCGGGCATGATGAGGACGCGTGGTGACCCCACGCCTCTTCCTGAATCCACTGCTTCAAGTCCTCATCCGAGTTGATTTCACTTGGCGGCCAGATGCGCTCGAACTCGCCGACGACGGGCGGGATGTCCTCAATGGCCTTCATGCCAAAGCGCATGCCCTCGATGATGGCCTGGAGGTCCTTGTCTGCGTCCGCCTGTGACGCCCCCTCATAGAAATTGTGGAACGTGATCTTGGGCGTGTCGCGAGGGTTGGTGCTTGTCAGGTTGACGGTGCCGCCGTGGTTGCGCGTGTGTGCCTTGAGGACTAGCCAAGTCCAGTGGTTCTTGGACGTCGCAGTCAGCACGTTTTGCGAGTATCCGGGGTAGTAGCCCTGGAAATATGCCGGGATTCCCCCAACCCATATGTCGTGCTCCCCCTCTGCCTGAGATGAAAGCATGAACATGCCCAGCGAGATGCCTCCAGTCGTGTAGGCACCTTTGAGCGGGCCAATACCTTCAAGCCATCGCTTGTAACAAGGGTCTCCCTCTGCGAGGAATGTGCAATCCTCGACAAGGGCAAATCCATCCTTAGTCTCTGCAGTGACGCTAAGTTCGTAACGGTCTGCAAATTGTGGATATTTTGTTAGAATCAGATGGTAGAAAATGTAAAAGCAGTGACATTTGTCAAAAGCGCAAGCTCACCTTGGAGGTTGGTTCCGACTCCAGGAATGTCCTTCACGACGGGAATGCCGAACTTTTCGAGCTCATCCTTCGGTCCGACACCAGACAGTTTGAGGATTTGGGGAGTGTTAAAGGTACCCGCGGAAATGATGACCTGCAGAAAAAATCTTAGTCAACTTCACGCATACTTGAGAGCGTTCCAGGCCAAGTGAAGAACACCCGAGCGAAGCGCTCCACGGGTAACTCACCTCACGACTGGCTGAGACCGAACCAGGAACACCGCCATCCTCAGAGTCACTCGCACGAGTGTCTGCCCTGTAAAGGCTTTCGCCAAATAGGTATTCCACGCCCGTGGCTTGAGGGACTGTACCAGAAGTGTTGAAATTGACTTTGGTCACCAGCGTGTGAAGGGCAATGTCTAGTTTGTACTTTCTTGAACCGTCGGGATTCTTGGCCGTGGCAACAGAGTACACAAGGTCACGGGGCGAAGATCTTGTGTAATCCGGGGCGCCCATAGAGAGGGGAATTTGCGTCAACATGGGGGTGCTGTCTCGGTCGGAAGAGTTGTTGTTGATGTCGTGTAAAAGGAGCTACTACCATATCAGTGGCCCAGAACGGCAAAAAATGCTTCAGGGGCGAGATAGAGTGCTTACGCTAGCCAGACCGTCGACTAAGCCAGTAACATAATCGAGAGGGAGAAGCTATGATTTTGGTATTAGTGCCATCGATGAGGTATGCATTGAGATGCGATTCCCCTACCTTCGTGATCAAACCACCGAGAATCGGCAGACGATTGACGATCCTGTTGACCTTTGTGAGGAGGCCATCCACCTCGATACCCGCAGCTGCCGCGCCTCCCAGAACGACGGTGAGAAGCTTGAGGTCTTGGGCAATCAGTGTCAACGGTGTCAATGCTATTTTCAGCCATCCGCTGTAGCCATGGGCGTCAAGATCGCTGGGGAATGGCGCTTCGTTCCTCTCAAGCTTTGTGAAATACTTTCTCATGTTTTCGGCGTCCCAGCTCTCGTCACCAGTGATTTCCTTGATGTAATTCCAGTCGCGCTTATGCGGGTAGATGGCGAGCATTGCATTATGCTCAGCACAACCTATGCCAACGTTTCTCAGTATGCCATTTGCATTGTTCGGAAGAACGGTCATGCAATGATAGTTTTGACTTACCACCAAGGCCACCCACACGGGGGTAATAGTTGCCCAGGACTTCGGCTCCCTCGGGTGGATTGGTGCCGCTGTAAAGGTCGCCTTCCTTAGTGCGGTACGTGAGCTTTCTGTCCCGCTTGGCCATCTGCTCGTCCTCGTAATGGTGCGTGTAGTAGCCCCAGCTGAGCTCAGTCCTCTCCGAAGACCAGATACTCATGGCTGGAATCTGGACTTCTCGTAGTGCCCCATGGTCACCACCTGCGTCGATGAGAAGCACGCTGTGCCCAGCCATCGCCAAGCGGGCGGCAAGAGGAGAGCCTCCTGGGCCAGAACCAACGATAATGTACTCATACTCCTTCTCAGGTGGCGGGGCAGCAGTAAGTTGGGGGCCCAGAGCTTCATAGCGAACCTGATTAGGGTGGCGAGGATAGTTGAAGTCGAATTCCCCCCTGTGAACAACATAAGCCAGTCTATCTCGTGGAGTTTGGTCGACTCTCAATAATGAGAATCAGAATTATTGCTCACCCTAACTGCTTTGCTGCGAGGGTTACTGGAACCCAAAGAAGGTGCCAAGACACCGCAAGTCTCATATTGAACAAAGACCGATTGTGAACTAATTACGAAAGCAGAAATGGATCTAACGAGTGACTCAATGGACGTTGCGAATCGCCTCGCTGCCAGAAAAGACTGACTTGGGGTAAGGAACAAAAACAAAAAAATGAACGAGTGACTGAAGAAAGCAGGAGCTTGAGAGCAACTCTCTGCGTAACCCGACCTCGACTCTATATCACCCTATGTCCATTGCACCGTGCCCGATGGTGACAAACGATAATCTCCCGTGCATGGTGTGATAAGTGGAAAATGCGCCAAGGAATGTGACGATCTCCTCCTTTCGCGTGATGTTCTGAAGGCCAATACGGATACCTACTACGTAGATGGCAGAGCAGGCTGAGCATGCAAGGAGATCATTGAGCAGTCCGCAATCGGCAGGCTCTGGACGATCAAACTGCAGGGGTTCGAGTCTTTCTTCTCCGGCTGGCAGTTGGAATAATGAAGCAACCCACAACAAGCCTAGAAGCAGCCAAGAGTATACGAGGTGGACATGGGTATATAATGTCCCCACTGCGCCAAGCTGCGCACATTGCCTAACAAAGCCTAATACCTCCCCCTACAGAAAGGATTCAATCAGCCCACCCAACCTGCAGAAAATAATGTCGCTTAAGAGTCAGCCATCTCAGTCAAATCTGGAGTGACTCAAGCTCAAGAACATGAAAAATGATCTGTAACAAACCAGATCGGGGATGGGATACTCTGCCCCCATCTACTCGCTATCATCACCTTTTCCCCCCTCTGTTCCTAGGGGAACCTCCCAAATCGCACAAAGGAGCTTTCTTGAAGGGTGATATTGGGGTGAGGATGGGGCTTTAGTTGGGATTATGAGAAGGACTTGGGATAGATTCCGATTGGGAATCTGACTCAGGCAGACTTGATACGTCTGGAATTAGGAGTAGACTGGCTAGAGACGGGGACAACGTACCCTCACCAAATAGATTGCACTTGGGAGGACGACATCCTTCGGCTTTCCCAGTCCGGAGGTAATGGAAAAAGGACGAAGGGCGATTTGGCAAATCTGCATCCGCGCTTTGTACATGGCCCCAGATTTCTTTTCGGAAACCTCCATCATGTTCCCCGGAGAGCTTGGTCCAGTTTCTGAGCCCGGATGATTCCCAGCGGCTCATTCCCAATGGAAATCCACAGTCTGCAATCCCAGACCTGGAGAGAGACCCTGTGCTACAGGGTGCCGATGCACATGCCTGGTAGCTTGTGAGCCACTTGTCTGTCGATCAAATCTCTCAAGTAGGTTAATTCAGGTTGCTTTTTAGCCGCCCGCTGATTGCCTCTTGCATTTCCAAACTGGTATGGCTATCTGGCCAATCATACCCTATCTGATCCGTCAACGCTCAGACGGCGATCTTGGCCATAGCTCTTGAACGACCCTAGATAGCCTAAATGGAGAGCAAGTTCTGCGGACACCCAGGGAAAGGTCCTGCGGCATATAGTGGATAACGTTCTGCAAGGGCACTGACTCGACCTACCTTGTGTGTTTTCTGTAAGGACGCAATGTAATTAAATTTCTGTCTTGACAATTCAAACGCGTGCTTTAATAGGCACCCTGTTGGGTTGTAATAATCTTGTTAGTGGAGTGAGGAGTTCTGCCACTTTCTATTATTTTCTTGCTTTGTTCATTCAACTGTAATTCGAACTGAAGTAGCGTGGTTTATCATAAGAGCTGTGTGACTCGAAGAGACAATTGAAGAATCGCTCTCATATCTGGCAATTTTGCTTTGACGGACAAGTAAGGTGGCATCACTACAGATAATATACGATAAGAATAAAGCTGGCGGATGCGGCTCAAGGTTGTCTAACAGGATACAGATTAACTAGTTTATACTCCCTGAGTCCCAGCCTCCATCCTTCAGGATTGTGTACGCTATGTAATTTCAAGACCCCATATAGAATGGTACCAGGCTCCGTCAAGGACTGCCAAGCACTCAGGGGTTGAAAGTAAAAAAAAGATAGGAAAACAAATTTCTAGATTTTTCCCAGGGCGTGTAAGTTGAATCGGCATCCAGGATGAGGCTTTTTACCGCAGTTATTATGATACTTATTTCTCCCCTTCCGTGGGCCGACTGCGATCTGTTTGCCTCTTTGTTCTTAGTTCAACACGAGCCTTCGATTCTTCTAGATGGGCCCGCTGTATTCTCCCTGACTTTGTTGTTGCATTTCTCATATCAAACCTTAACCTTGCGCACCTGCCCTGAGTAGATCGGCCAATATGAGGCTCTTCACAGGTCTACTCTTCACTAGCCTTTCGCTTGTGTTGAATGCCTATGCTACGGACGTAACAGGAACAGGGGCTTCCCCAGCTGGAGGACAACCAGACCCAGCAGTCGCCGCGAAGGTCCTACAGAGCTTCCCTCAATGCGGTGTTAGTCACTCACGCTCCTCCCTTTCCTTTCTTCCTTCCTCCTAGTCTCTCCTGCTAGAGGTAGACTATGTTGTGCGGAGAAAGAGAGTTCAATCATCACAAAACTGACAGCCACCGCTCATTTCACAAAACAGGTAGGCTGTCTCATTGCGATTGTACCAACGTCGACTTGCGGCTTCAACACAACCTGCGTGTGTCACGATGAAACACTACAGGCACAGATAGCTGGCTGCGTAGCCAAGCAATGCACTAAGCTTGAAGCGTTAGGTATGTTATTTGTGCTCTCTTGTCCTTTCAGTCCCGCAATCGCACAGGAACTAAAGAAATGAAAAGCTGCAAGAAATGCCTCGGCAACAATGTGCAACGAGCCTGTCCGCGACAAAAGATTGGACCAAGCTCTTGTGTCCATTATTGGCTGCAGTTTCACCTTTGCCATCTTCCTTGCCCGTATTGGCTTCATCTTGTTCTCGCGTGATAGGAGCATGGCGTGGGATGACTACGCTATTGTAGTTGCCATGGTGGCTACCTTGGCGGTCAGCTCTATCAGCCCCATAGGTATGGATGATGTGAACCCCAACATGACCTGTGACTGACTTTACCTGAAGCGGATTATCATGGAATTGGTAAAGACATCTGGACGCTTAAAAAATACGACTTGGAGATGGCGTTGTTTGTGAGTAACGAATAGAGGTTCTGCTACACCCCCTATCGAAATGGAGATGGCTAACCAGTCTTTTTTGTCTAGTACTACTACGTTGCCGAGATCATCTATTTCATCGCCCAAGGCTTTGCGAAAATAGCGCTTTGTCTCTTCATGTTGCGAATTTTCCCCAAAAAGAACATGCGTGTCAGAATCTACGTGGTCTGCGGGCTCGTGGGGGCCTACATGCTCTCCTTCATAATTGCCACACTCGTCCAATGTCACCCCATCAGCTATTTCTGGAAACAGCTCGACGACAAGGAGGTGGGCAGGTGCAACAATGTTCACATGCAGGCCTGGATCTCCGCCGCTATCAATATCGTGCTTGATGTCATTGTCATCGCCCTGCCTATTAAGAGCCTCTGGGCGATACAGGCCAGTCTCGCCAAGAAAATAACGGCAATCTGCATGTTTTCACTTGGCGCCTTGTGAGTTGATGACTATTCAATGCCGCGGGATTTTTTTAGGAAAAAGATTACTGACTGTTTTGATGTCAGGGTGACAATCACGAGCATCATCCGTTTGCAGTCTCTTATAGCATTTTCCACTTCTATCAACTTTACATGTAAGAGCCTCCACTATTATACCTTTCTTGTCCTTTGTTGGGAACGATTTTGCTGACGTCTACAAAAATGACTAGGGGATGGAAGGAAAGCCGGTTCTTGGAGTCTGGCTGAGCTGTACATTGCCATTATTTGCACATGCCTGCCGACTATTCGCATCATGGTCATGAAAGTCGGTACTAAGCATTTGGGCTGGACTGCTGGCAGTACCAATGGGCCGTCGCATGGCTCAACGAAGGCGAGTTATGCCATATCGAGATCACAGACGTCAAGGAAATTTGCGACGACGTCTGAGTTGGGTTTGGTTAGTGGGGATTTTATCCCACTGAACGACGTAGACTCAGTTCATTCCAGGGTGACAGAAAAGGCACGCATAGATGGTTAAAAGATTTGTTGCACAGGAATAACACAGATTCATATTGGATATTTCAAGATTCCTAGCAGGCTAATGAACATTAAAGAGCTGCAGTATAGAAGACATGAAAATCGGGACACTCTGTAAACCTAGGTTTATGATTACTACCCTTGGTTATTAAGTCATGTAGTTTTTGATACGGAAGTACATTGATGCGCGTATGATTGAAACGACAGGCTAAATTACCCGGATGAGAGAAAGAAACCAACAGTTTCATCCTCATTGTCCTTACATTATGACTCTTGTCCGCAGCTCTCCGGTATCATTATACTCTAAACGAGGTACCAACTTGAGGTAACAGCCACATATAGAGGCAGAAGATAACGTTGAATCGCTGGCTTCTGATGCCATGACCCTTTCAAGAATTGTAGCTTCTGGCGATTGACCTCTAGGTAAACATGGACCAGATACCCATCTCCCAATCCCGTTTAGCCTCGCCAGTCCATCAGTCTTCTCTTCTCCTGCATTTCACCTAGCTGATTGTTTCATCTACTCCTGCTCTCCAAAGGCATTTCGTTTGGTAATGACAGACTATTTTGCTTGGTACATGCTTCCAGAGGTTGAGCGCCATTGCACTGATACGATGTCATGATAGGCTAAACAGACAGGCAACGTCATCGCTTCACAGTCCACCGACTGTCCATCGCCCCACAGGTGTTGTAGAACCACCGCACGGAGTCACATACCTCTGAGTTGAATCAACAAACTAGTCAAAGCTAGCAGAGAACTTGCGCGACGTTATGATGACGGAAATTGGTGTCTAACCATCACCCAAACTGCCACCAACCACGTTCGCGCGTTTGTAGTGTACGTGTGCGGGAGTACTCCTAGGCAAGGTCGATGAGTAGATATCAAGACATGGACAGAACCAGAACGTGAAACACCGTGCCTCCCAATATCTCTTCTGCCGTCCACTGCCAGAAGACAAAGATCTTCATCATTGCTTTGGCACGTGGCGTGTGCGGGCCTCCCTGAGATATATAACAGTCCTCTTGCTGATCGTACTGGAATTATTTCTGGGCTACTACATGTAGAAGAGCGATACACCTTTCTGCCTCTATTCTGAACTTTGCGAGGCCCATTGCAGTTTTTTTAAACATTAGCTTTGTCCCCCATATCGTTATGACAGCCCGAAATGCTCTCAAGCGCTTCCTCTAAGCTAGGCTATTCCTCCCCTCACTTGACGAATATAACGAACGACTCATAGATACCGTCCGAACTATGTTGAGGCAATGCAGAAGACACATACCGGAACCTCTAAGACGGTTGCGAGTCAAACCGAGCCACGCCATGATCTGCGTATGAGATACCTCACACAATCAGCTTCTTCAGACGGCGTAATATATATTGTATGTCGGCTTATATGTATAGACACGTAATTTAATGTCCCCCAGTCTTGCCACATCACGTCATATCGCGCTCCAGCGCGTCAAGCGGCGTTACTTTACTCCCACGTCAATTCCTGTATGCACGTATATGTTTGCAGCGGTGCTACACCTCGCACGACTCAACTTCCACCTCGTTAAGTGGCTAGCTTTCTGCCACCATTCCCTGAAGGGTGTAAATATTCACGATCGAACGAAAGATAGGCCATCGTGATGGCATTTATTTCATTTTTGTGATCACCTTCCACCCACGCTTGCGTTGCGTCAAACCGCCCCAGTATGGACGCTCACATTCTTTGGACAATCCGTAGCCACCCACCCTTGAACCTCTCTCCTGCTCCGATATCGTTGTGTCCCTGGAATGTCCGACAGAGATGCAGACGTCCCATATGAGCCTCTCACCTAACACATTGAACAGCAACACTGACCGATGTCCCACGCTTGGCGGGCAACGCGCAGAAGATGTATGTATATCAAGTGGACCATGACGTTGCAGCGGCAATGCTGGCGTTTAATTGATCCCGACCATTATATTAATATGCAGCTACTGGGATCGATAAGAGTTATATATGGATGCTAACGCGCCAATATCACTGTAAAATTTGGAACTAGTGATCAATCAGGTTATAACGTAACAAACGACTCGCAAGTTGTAATCACACGCCCAGTAAGCGTAGCCCAAAACTAGAACAGTAGCGGCGTTTACCGTTGTCACGCTAAGCATGCACTATGGTCCAAGGAAGCAAGGTTATGTAGCAAGTTTATCATTAGTCAGTCGTATTCCAACTGAGCTGTCAAGAGAAATGTGGCCTCCAATCCTTCTTAAACAACCCCCAATCGTAGAAAAAAAGGTCCATCGAAGATCTAGTTGGGCCAGACCTGGTTGCCGCAGCGGGCGGGGTGCTCAGGGGTGGGGGGGTAGCCGCCCCAGGTGCAGCGGTAGGTGCAGCACTGCTCGTGGCGGTCACAAGGAGTGCCATCGGGGAGGCATTCCTGGCGAATCTCGAGAGGCACTATGGGCGGTGTTAGTTGCTGCAGCTTAAACGGTTCCTGGTCCGAAACACGAAGAAGTGACACTGCTACGTACGAGTTGTACTGGGAGCGGCGCTGACGGCGGCAACCATGGCCGTGGCGAGGATGGCGAGAGAGAACTTCATGGTGATGGGATCGCGGAAATGTCCGTTCTTTATGGATTGGGGAGTAAAGTTGAGGAGTTGAAGCAATGGAGTGGTGGATGATGGATGAGAGGAATTGCTCAATGGGAGCGGAGCGCAGCGACGCTCTTATACGCGATTCTTGAGGTCTCGTAAACCGAGACCATGAGGGTCAAGGCCGAGTTCGTAACTTGACCTGGTAAATCCGGATTGCAATCATCGCGATGATACTCTCTGTCTATATGGGTTGGATGATATGTCACCCGACTATGGGCCTACCTACATCGGCATCCTTTCCCTTCGCAGCCAAGGTGGCTGGCTGGCAAGGGGCATAATACGGTTGTTCCGATAAATCGCAACAATACCTTCCGCAACGAGACAAGGGCTCCAGGATGGAATACCCCGCACTGCAGTCGGTCCTCTAAATCCGGGGTCCCACCGCGATAATCTGCGTCCATACAACAGCTATAATGCGAGTATTATCTACCACAATCATCTCCCTTCCGCCGTCGAAGTCCGAGGTGTCATAATTCAAGTCGGCTTTCCTGCTCTGGAGAAGGGTTAGTGAACGCTGTCAAATTTTAGCGCGGCCAGTCCGAGATAATATCCCGCAACATGGAGTGTTCTCAACAACACACATAATTAATGCGTATAGTAAGTAAGCAGTACTACGCATCGTAAGATACAGAGCCTACTTTTGCATACCGTACCCGTCTCGCATACCACATAGTGGAGCGTTAATTTCCCATTACCTGCCTGTTTGCCCTGTCCGCTGATCTGCCAAGGCTCTCCGCATAATGGGCCAGGTTTGACCTGGGAAATGATTATCCCGCAGCCGCCTTGTCAGGCTTAGCTAACACATCACCATACGCCAAAATAGAGAGCCCAGAGTCAACTTGTCAGGTACAAGTGTTCCACACAGAGTACTAAAGGTATGGTATCGGCCCAGATGCCGGTCTTAGAATCAGGTCTTCAGGCGAATTAAGCATAACTTGACCGGGGACGATGCGCCGTCTTGTTCTAGTCCTTTGTCGGACGGCTTGTCAGCAGGGGATTCCAGACGAAATCAGTCCAATGCGCCGTGCGGCGGTGCATACGAGCCCTTTGCTGGCCACGGAATCGGACTCAAGACCGGCCAGCACACTAAAACTTGATAGGCTGGTGATTCCAGTAATGATTATGAATACTTTGGTAACGAACATGGATTCTTTCTGCTGCTTTCGAAATTGGCCCGACAACCCTGACGAGCGAGTTTACCTCGGTACACTTATTAACCAGCGTATCATCAATACAACCACCCAAAGAAACCCCGCAATCCACATTCTCCTCTTCCTACCTATTCCTTCTTCGCCACTGTCATGCATGGTCATCTGCAGCTAAAGATTGACCATCTGGCCCGCATAGCTCGCTCAGGCTCCAAGCAAGAAGGGTCTGCTAACGTCTTCTGCAAGGAGCTTACCTAGACTACCATGCATGTTCTGCAACGAATCCATTTCGCTCATTTCGCGATGCGCCAGTCAATACTTTGAGACATTCACTCTGAGAGCGGCATAGGCATTCCCGATCGCGTGCGTAGGTGTATCCATCTGTCAGAGGGGGACCAAGGTTGCCTGCGACCGCGTTGGAATATGCAGTAATAGTCTGCTGTTGAACAGCAACTGAAATCGAGTAGAAAAACGTGTCTCATTTCTCGATCCTCTGCTGTATGGGTTTACGTCTCGAATGCCGTAATTACTCGGTGATTGTACGAGATGAATACATCTCGTACTTCAGTCCAGGATTCGCGTTTAACTATAGTCTGATCTAACGGCTTCTAGTCGGCGACCACTTGGACGTGTGATCAGGGCGCTGAAGCTTTGGGGAAAGAATGACGTGTCTGGACGGCGCCAGATGACGAAAAACAACGTTGATACAATGGGAGAATGCTCAAATTGGATCAGAATGGTGCAGTAGCAAAGGCGTAGAGACAGTATCACATCGAATGTTAGTCTTAGGGAAAGAAAAGGCCGGGTTTAACAAAAGAAAAAGTTCTAGAGAAAGGTTCAAGGACACGATGTTCCAGGAGCCTGACTCTCTTATGCATCATCTGATGTCAGTCGAGTCGTCGAATTAAACTATCTGGAACTGCACCGAGAGCACGATTGTTAATATTGAATTGGTTAAATAAACTAACTTGAAGCGGTCCGTCCGCCCAGTCGGCAATAACTCTTAATCCATTAGTTCTTGAAACCCCCCCAAAAACCACGCTCTCAGGACTTATAATGTTACATGTACTATTTCCTGAGAGCCTTTTGCTGGGGATGAGAGCTGATGAGACCGAATCACTCTCCAAGTACTAATGGAAAACCGCTCTTATGAGATGCCTTTGGCCACCACCCAAAGTCCAAGAAAATATAAGATCCGCAAAACGCAAGGCCGACTAAATCATGACGAGTATAACGCCCACCATGTTGCCATCCGGGTGTTATAGGAATGAATGTTGGCTTCTGAAAAGTACCACGCTATTCCTGGGCTTATCATCCAAATACATATCAACGCTCAAATCTTCAAGGCTGCCTCCAGCCCACCTTGATGACAAGATGGTGAGCAATGTTGGGGGAGTTCTGCATGGGTGTTCGGGACGGATGTGGGTAATGGAAATGACATCGCCGCTGTGTCGAAATGCTGTCAGCAAGTCTTGTTCTACGCCTTGTATGCAAACCGGTGCACCAGAAAGCAACGGAGCTCACCTGTCCGTTAATCCATCCAACACCCATGCAGAGCGGATCTGAGTTGCACCGTTTCTCTAGACATTCCTGAATGGAGCCGTAGTCGTTCGGCTCTGTTACGGCTTGCTTTGTGATAAGCGTCGCCCTGCCACAACGGTTCTCGTACTCCACGCCGTTAATAGCGAATCTCCTGCAGCCGGGTGAGCAAGAACCGTAGCTGATGGACTTGCACTCAACATCACCGGTTTGTCCCCCCTCAGTCTTGGCCCGACATTTCTTTAGCTGCTTTTCCAAATCAGACTTTGCGGCTTGGCATTGATCTCTAGCTTCGGAAATCTTTTTCTTGTCCATCTCGCACTGTGCCTTGTCTTGCCTCAGAATGGCCTCGGCTGCCTCGCAGCGGTCTTTGAACCGACTCAATTCATCCTGATGCGTAGACTCCAAGCTCATGACTTTCGTCTCGCATTCATTCTTCATCTGGCTCCGGATATTATCCTTTTCCGCAATGCATCGCGCACTGTCATCCGGCTTGGTTTGTGGAGGATCACCGTCACCCATATCCTGCACCTTCGTGATGAGAATGTAGTTGGGCGTACTCATGGGGACAAATGAGCTGCCTTTGTAGGTGATATAACAGTGTCCCTTACTGGCGTACCAGGTTCCAGCAATGCAGGATGA
This sequence comes from Colletotrichum eremochloae, assembly GCA_030867245.1. Classification (NCBI taxonomy): domain Eukaryota; kingdom Fungi; phylum Ascomycota; class Sordariomycetes; order Glomerellales; family Glomerellaceae; genus Colletotrichum; species Colletotrichum eremochloae. The sequence goes on along the minus strand of MU844594.1, from coordinate 38,535 downwards.
GTCCTCGGAACAAATCTGAGCACATTCGCGCGGGGTAGATGCCTGCTTTGGGGTCGGGTCGTAGGAGTTGGCATACTTGTTGCAGGCGTAGGTGAAGACGGAGTCGCCGAGGGAGCCATTACCTTCGTGGTTATTGGTCGGGCAGCAAGATGCCATGCTGGTGATCCTGTTGCCACCGATGGTAGATAGGCAGCTTCTGCCACTACCACCCAAGACTGCTTGCTCAGCCAGAGCAGCTACGGTACCGAAGGGAATGAGGATGAAGATTGAAGGTATTAAGTGCATATTGATTGGGGCAGTGTAGAAAGTGTAAGACAATTCGAATGTTAAGATGTCAAAAACGATTTACCCTCATCTGTGACAAGCTGATTTGTGCTACATTTGGGCATACTATATACTTCAATGATGTGTGTCCAATAGAATCGAAAGTGTAAATCACATCCAATATACATGTGACCATCATCGTCTGATGGTGGTTGAGGCCTCCCGCCCCAGGTCTCAACTGATAATACGATACTACGCACAGTGCCTAGTTCCTCTTACTATGTTGGACATCAACCACACCCAGTTTTAAGTCATGCTATTTTCAAAGCCATCAGCTGATTGCAGTCATCTGTTTTCAGCTAACCTCCTGGCAGTAAGCGCATCGAATCAATCCCATTGCGATAAGTCTCAAACCTTCTATCATTTCGGCGCCGAAAGACACATCCTCCAAGCTGAAAGCCGTGTATTGGAACTTGGATCTTGCCGAAGAAAAAGGTAAAGCGGCTATGGAGGGCGAGTGAGCAAGCGCCAGATTCCTGGGCCGTCCCGTTCCGTTGCTTTCACTAGTTGCCGTTGCCCATTGCCGTGCTGATTTGCGGAGCAAACTATGTATCAAGCCACCATGACATCGTCCATTGTCCCTCGACCTTACGGAGCTTCCTAACATGTATATGTAGTATCAGCTTTCACTAATCATATCTGTCGATCTTTATAGGAAGAGCTTTGGAGATTACACTTCGGAACGTTGTTTGCGGAATTTTGAGCGCTTCTCGTCTGTGCTTCTACGGCCATGAAAAGGTTCTAGGAATTTCTGCATGTGACGGTATTGTATCTCCTGCTCTAGTATCTGTAAAGAGAGAATATTTCTACCATGTCCACGGTGAGACAGCATGTAGTTGTGGAGACCATTAAAATGGCGGATTGTCTCGCGCTTTGTGGGGGTTTCGACGGAGTGAGACCCCGCAAACAACAGCGAATGAAAGTGGGCGAATAGATATCGTTTTCAGAAAAGGCGTTGAGGTTAGAACGCCTGCTGAATGACCACTTACCGGGAGCTAGGAACTGGTGCATATGCATGCGAGATTAGAGCTCCATTCTGTCTAACATGATTCCGGCGAACGGTCATCTGCACTAGTCTGGATTCTGATGTGAGACAGCTCTGACTTGGGTATATCGGATCCAAGTACGTGTAACCGGAACCCTCTGCTCGAGGCGGATGTCTTGATTTCAATGCCAAGGGCCATCAAACCACAAAAGGTACGAGAAAAGAATGACTACCAGGCCGAGATTTGTGTCTCAAACTCTCAGGCTAGTTTATACCAGTTCCAGAGCCAGATTTTAGACCTAAGCTAAGGCAGGTATACCGGTCGGGTTAATAACAAGTAGTGGTAGTAAGTCGAAGAGCTCAGTGCAAAGATCCAACCGAAACGTTGTTAAGCCGTTCTGCTTTCACTAAGCACTTGGCAACTTGCGGAGACTGAACTCACTGCCGTTAACAGAGTCGAACTTGAAGACGTCATACCTTAAACGATATCATGATCTGCAAGTTAGTATTCCCTTATGCTCCGTTTCCGAGGGCCAGTAGTCTCTCATGGCCGGGACCAGAGGGTTTCGCCAATGCAGAAATGTCTCCGCAATTGGAAAGCATCACGATCATTGCCAGCTGATATAAGAGAAATTCTATAAGTCTAACCGCTCGAACACCCCGATGACCACCTGTATCAATCATCACTGCCTCATACTCAAAGTCCTCAGATTTCGTCTTCACTATGAACACATTCCAGGCAAACCTTGTCGCGCTTCTCTTGGTCTTCCAAGTATTAGCGGCACAGGTTCCTCTCGGCCCGCCCGGCCGTGCAAAGTACACTCTAGAGGACATCAGACCTCTCACGGATCCTGACACCGGTCGCACTAAGTGCTGTCCCGAGGGAACCCTCTTCGACGGCAACGAATGCGTCCTTGGGATTCCCAAGTGCCCATCTGGGGCCACCTTTGAAAATGGCCGCTGCATCTCGACCAGCGGTCCCTTATGTCCTGACGGAAAGCTTGAGAGCAATGTTTGTGTTACGAAAGAGGTGCCAACTTGCCGCAGCCCGCTTAAATTCAAAGACAAGGCCTGTATCTACGAGGAACCTCCAAAGTGTACGGCCAGCTTCGAGCTGGACGGCAACGTCTGCGTGTCAACCACCAAGCCCACATGCCCCGACGGCGACCGCTGGAGCAGCAAGGGCTGCGTAAATATCATTGGCCCTACGTGTCTTGATGGAACTATCCACACCAACGGCGCCTGTGTCAGTATTAAGCCACCATTCTGCATCGGCGAAAGTAAATACGACAAGTCCCTCAAGGCCTGTGTGCACTCTTAACCTCCTAAATGTCCCGAGGGAACGGATGTTAAGAACGGAAAATGCGTCGCCAAAGGCCCTTACTGCCCTGAGAACACCGACTTTGATGCCAAGACTTAAACCTGTGTCCTATCCAGTCCTCCTGTGTGTCCTCCGGGCGACAAGCTTGAGGGAGAGCACTGTGTTACCTCTTCGCCTCCTTCCTGTGGCCCTGGAACAGAGCTGGCCGTCGACCTCCCCTCCAGCACTTCCCGCTGCTGCGCACCCGGCATGAAGTGGGACGGCAAGGCCTGCTATGTCAAAGTGCCTGGCGACCGTCAGTGCCCCAAGGGGACCACCCATATCGGAGATCACTGTCAGTTCACCACGCCTTCGCCACCCACTTGCCCGCCTGGCACCATAGTATCATGCGATCGCTGCTTGGAGATTGTTCCGCCCGATTGCCCCCCTGGCTACGCCCGCCGTGGCACCATCTGCTACGCAGTCGAGGGCCCCAAATGCCCTGACAGCTCAATCCTGGCCAAAGGCGAATGTGTCTCCACAGACACTCTCAAGAGCCCTTCCGGCTCCGTTCCTCAAGGTGACCAATGCGTCATTGATACTCCCAGGTGCAACGTCGGCAAATTTGACGGCATCAACTGCGTTGTGAACCGTCCTGTGTGCCAGAACGGCGGCCACTATGACGGCGAGGATTGCATTAAGCCCTCAACTCCCGGCTGTCCCGACACGACAGTATATGACGGCTCCCGCTGCGTCTCCCAAGCAGTTCCCGTCTGCGCTCAGGGGCACCGCAGTAACCGCACTTGCATCTCCACCGAGGTACCCAAATGCCCTGAGGGCTCGGAACTCAGCGGCGGCGTCTGTCTCAAAGGAGTTCCCGTGTGCGACAAGAACCAGGTCTTTCAGAACGGCGTCTGCGTGCATGTCGACCCTCCCAAGTGCCCCTCGGGATATGAACTCGTGGGCACTTCGTGCCAGAACACGATTGAGGAGACGTGCCCTCCAAATTATGTCTTCGAGAACGGCGAGTGCATCTCTGATAAGAAACCTGTTTGCGAGTCTGGGAGGTATAACGGGACTATATGCCTCGGCGAAGCCCCTGATTGCCCGGAGGAAGGCACCGAGTTCGACGGTGTGCAGTGCAGAGCAACCAAGGAGCCGGAGTGTCCTCCCCACCTCAAATTTGACGGAAGTCATTGTGTGTCCAGAGGGAAGCCCCAATGCGGGCCGGGCACATCGTGGGATGCCGCTTCGAAGCAGTGCGTTGGCGTGGTGCCGCCTGAGTGCCCCCCTGGGCAGAAGTTCATCAGAGGTCACTGTGCGCTGGAGACAGGCGACTGTATGGAGTTTGAGTATTGCCCGCCGGGCAACAGTATCTTACTTAAGAGTAAGATCACAGCTCTTTCCTAGCCAAAGGATACCTTGCATGAATGCTTCTTGCTGAAGGTACGACGGAATGGTACACTTGTCCGCCGAGGCAAAGCTGAAGAGAAAGCTCAGCGGAATGCACAACTGTTGTCTTCTTTCAAACATAGTAATCACTTAATGTAGCGGCGTTCTGATGTTTCCTTGGCTATGGATTCATATTGTGGTGGAGGCTTTGCGAGCTGCAAGTGCGAGAGCAAGCAGCAAATCTGGTTGGCCAACAGACGAGCAGGCCGGAGACAAAGGACCGGTATCCTACCGTTTAGTCCGGCTTCAATGAGGACACAATTACAAGCTATCTGCATAACTCCTGTTCCACGAACCGATGGAATGTCCCAATTGGTCAAACGACATGATCAAGTGATATGCCTTGTGGAGAAGCGGTCTGCTAAGCAAACAAATCAAGGATTGGCAAAACTGTAGCGGCGGCTTGTAATTATGAAGCCAGTTTACATTCTCCACTTAGCGAGCTTGATTAATCTTCCAAAGACTTCTTTTGTCCTGAACTGCAACATGTTTCCGGCAGTACGGAACGTTGGCAGACAAGTCCGAGAGTGTAAGGACTAATATAATTGCCCAGAGCTCCATCGGAGCATAGGCTAATGGAACGAATCGTGTCGGTCCGAATCCAGGGGCGCAAAGCAAACCCTACATTGGCGGGGAAATTCTGTAGTCCAATTGCCGCGGGCCTTCCCCTGTTCCGAATAAGCGTTGGCCCCCATGTTCCGACCAGGATTGCATCGCATTTGCCGGAGCGTTTGCCCAAACAAGCTGACCCAGGCAAACGGGACAAGGAATGTGTATAAGGTACAGCATCCCGCAAATATCCACGATCTTTACAAGACGGAGTCAAATCGTCCGCGGATCCACAGATGAGTGGCTTCTTTGTCCAGCGCCGGGGTTCAAACTGGTCGTGATTGGTATTGACTAGGTGATTTCCCGACTTAATTTGCAGGCACCGTAAACAGGAGTACGGAGTAGCTCCGACACTCGAAAGAATCTAATCACATTCATTGGTAGTTCAAAGCTAGACCGTGAAAGGGCATAATCAATGCGCAGGTCTCGGCATGTTATCACAGAGACGGTTCGAGAAGATGAATCAGTATAAATGAGCAGAGGTCCGTCTGAATGATCTCTCCTCATCGTGCTGTGCCTTTTCATCCGGTCCAGGCCTCTTCATCTTATCCCTCCCTCTACCAGCCATGAAGGTTTACAGCTACATCGTCGCGGGCATTTTCGCCCCTCTGGCCCTCGCGCAGTCTCTGTGTGACCAGTACGGTTACTACGCTCAGGCAGGCTATTACTTCAACAACAACCGCTGGGGGCAGGGATCAGGCCAGGGCTCTCAATGCCTTACCGTGAACTGGGCCAACAGCGATGGCGTCGGTTGGAAAGCAGATTGGACGTGGTCCGGCGGCCAGAACAATGTCAAGGCATACCCGTACTCGGGACTCACCATGTCCAACAAGCTTCTGGTCAGCCAGATTGGCTACCTGGGAACGGCTGCCAGCTGGCAGTACAGCAATACCAACATACGCGCCAACGTCGCGTACGACCTCTTCACCGCGGCGAACCCGAACCACGACCCCAGCAGTGGTGACTACGAACTTATGATCTGGTGAGGCCCTACGAGTGCGGTCAACCCTTTTCGGACTTGTATGCTTACAACTCACTTCAAGGCTCGGGAAGTTTGGTGACATTCAGCCCATTGGAAGTTCGCAAGGCACCGTTAATGTGGGAGGTCGCAGCTGGAATCTGTGGTATGGCGTGAACAACGGCATGAAAATCTACAGCTTTGTGGCTCCCAGCCCTATCACGGATTTCAGCGGTGACATCAAGGCCTTTTTCAACTACCTTCAAAACTCAAAGGGGTTCCCTGCCAGCAGCCAGTACCTTATAAGTAAGTAGTTTCCGACATGATGCCGTCTACCTAGCCCCCGATGGCTGTGAGATACCTTGTAAAGGCTGACACCTCGTCTTTATAGCCAACCAGTTCGGCACGGAGCCTTTCACGGGTGGCCCAACCACGTTCACCGTCTCCCGGTGGAACGCCAAGGTGAACTGATGGCCAAGACACGGTCAATGCGGGTCTTTGATTCCAAATTGATGAATCTAGGTATCGCGTTTGAAACGGACTCAGTGATAACCGAAAGTAGAGGAGGACTTCATTTTTTGTACATAGTTGCATGTCCTGGAAGGACATACTTGAACATAGCCGTACCAGACTCCGAGACCACAATGCAGAAGCTTTTGGTTATTCGAGTAATGGATATTTACCAAACAACCCAAATCAAAGGGTCACAGCAGAGCTACTGCATGCTGTATGTGACACGTGGCCAGAGATTGTCTATTGTTTCTAACGGATAAATAACACTGTGGTATTTGAGACCAGTCATTCAGGGCTCTATGGTCTCGTCACCGTTACGTTTTGATTAAAGGTGCTTGCACCAAGACCCCGTCACACCCGCGCCAATAGCAACCCTAGCTAAGAACCGGCCCAGTGTAGAATTCCCGCCAATCAGACTATGTCACAGCGCATATACGTTTACCATCGCTAAGAAAGCCCCTGGTATTCCACCTTCTGTAAAGCTCTTTGATTTTACAGGGATATAGATATACCTCAGTATGAACAGGTCAGGTGACGACGGGAAGAACGCACATGACTGGATTGTTTTGTAGATTGCGTTGCGCACAATTCCTGATACCCAACGGGGTTTGCGGGGCCCCATTTCAATTTGCTTACGGGCGTGTTTGTCGGATGAGCAAGACGACAGCGGCCAAGTCAGGATTCATTGGGCAGGGGCATCATGATAAGGCCCCAAGAAACTAAAGGTCGCCTCGGTATCATGCTGCAGAAAGGATACCGCACATATCAATATGAAAGACTACAGCAAACCAGAAGCAAAGAAATCTTGAACGACACCATCTACACGTATGGTTCCCAGTCTCCCATGAATCGAAATCAACGTTATTACTGGCATAAGACAACACGAATCCCACGACACTTGCATCTACGGGGAAGACGCGTTATCGCTGGCTATTTTCAGGACTCGTATTCTGATACAAACAAGGAACGAAAGGTAACCTAGGAACTGCGGCAACAAACAATGCCACCTGGTCATCTTTGTGTTGATAGCGCTCCGAGTTCTGAGATTTATCATAATCTTCAGGCCACTATCAGGGTTGCCGCCCAATTTTGAGTATGGGGCAGGATGCTGTACTTATTTATGAAAGCATGCTTTGCAGTATTAAACACACCCTTTGGAAATAAGGGATGCTGATCGGATTGGAACAGAAAGCTTGAATAATTAGGCCTGGTATTGGAAGCTTAGAACTTGAGACTGCGCACAAGTTATTAACATTATCGACAGTTACGAGTATGTTAAAGTTATTCCCAACACATAGTTAAAGAGACCAATCAATTGATTACATTATTCGGATCTCTCCGGAGGACAGCAATTGGGGTCTGTTTCTCTCTTTCTTTCTTTCTTTCTTTCTTTCTTTCTTTCTTTTTCAAATCACATTGAGACCCGTATATTAGATAAACACTAAAGAACGAGTAATAACATCCACTTTTGTGGCGAATTCGATTTCATCTTTCAGGCCAATATCTGAGGACGTGTACGATCGAAGTTGAGTGAGGCCAAGCGTCAGACATTTTGGAAATACCTTGAAAAAAGTTTCATCCTGCAGGAAGGAAGTCGGCGGCATAGAAAAGTAACGGTAGACAGAATTATCATATTCGCGTGCGAGACACTCCGAGGTATGGTGTCAGGTTCACAACCCTAACCATTATGCTAACACTAAGCGCGAAATCCAACAACTCGAACAACTGTCTCCCTTACCACGGATGGCTCTGTTGATTGGTTGTCTTAGCGTCGGGATCCGATTTGAAAGAATAGACTGCTTACCGTTCCATCCCAGCGCCAAAAGGTCCCAGTGCCGACTTGGCCCTTTTCTTCTATCACCTTCAACATTCCAGACACGCTTTCCTGGGGGCTGATTGACCCCTTTACTTCCCAACCAATATCAATGTCTGCCATCTCACTGCCAAAGTGGTTAGTTCGAGCTCAATGCATTCGGAGGCGGGCATTCACGTTTTGACTTCTCCGGGATGGAGTGCCAAAATCACAGTCTCCCGTTTCTTGAGGTCCTTGGATCGTGCCAGCTCAGCAGCCATGTGTCTCAACATCTGGTTGAGGGCAGCCTTGCTTGCAGCATAGGCCCCGAAGCCATCTTCAAAATCAAGGAATTGCGTCGCGGATCCTGAATCCGACGAGATGAAAATCACTTTGGGGGGCGGAGACTCGGGGCTCAAGTTGATCAGCTTCTGGGCGCAGATTACCGGCCCAATGGTGTTACTATGCAAATGCAATGCAAAGTCGGAGAAGGATCTGCAACGTGCACGATTTAGCAACAGCTAATGTTATTGTCGGATTTTGAAGCACGCCTACATCTCAGTTGCCCGATTAGGATATTTCAAAACCCCCGCATTGAGGATGATGTTTCCTAATCTCATGCCATTATTCAGGGCGTCATGAATCTTGTGAACAAACTCCTGTCTTACGTTAGCAACTCTCTAGATGTAGCAGCTACATCTTTCTGTGGGTGGAAAGGCATACGGCGATGCTTTCGTCGCTAGTGATATCGCATTGTTCGACAATGCATTTGTCTTTTGCGTTCTTGGAATCGATCAACTCGAAGAGCCTTGGGGCCGCAGACACATTGCGTACTGCTGCCACTACTTGCTGGTCAGTTTCTAGCAATTGCTTGACAAATTCCAAACCGATGCCACGAGAGGCGCCTACTACAACCCAGGTTGAAGCATTCATGTTTTTGTTGATGTATAGCAGCAGCAGCTAGCGTCTGTTGATAAAAACAAACAAGTTCTGAACGAGGATTAAGGCCACGATTCATAGTGCAATTGACTTACGTCAGCGTCAAGTTGATCCTGGCCGTGGCGCAACGAGCAGATACGCTTATCCGAGCGCAACCTTGATATCGCTAACGAAATGTCAATCCTACAATTGAAAAGTAGATAACCACTAAGTGATAAGGCGGCGCATTTATACTCCTGCCTTGGCTTCCAAATTTCCATATCGCATACTCCTGTAACAATAAGGTAACAGCTCTCTGCAACTCTGATGATGTCGTTCGTCTCTTTGGAAGACGTGCCTTATGAGGCGGTGAAGTGAACAGGCCGGGGCCCTCATGGAGGTTCTGATGTTCCGCCGTGCAGTCTAGCGGCACAAAGAACGTAGTTCCTGTAGAATCATATACATCAGTCTCTTGGAGTCCAGCGTAAACTAATTAACTAATTCATGCGTCATCTCACCTCAGCGGCGAAACTAAGGTATCTTGATTGGACGATGTACGGGATGACTCCCGGACGTAAGTTGACCTTAAGGCACTGCTACAGTCTCGCTGACGAAGATCCGCTATCCTTGATTTGACAGCGTGCCATCAAGACTCCTTTGCAAGTAACAAGCAGTTACTAAACTCTGCCGATCATCCGAGCTTGGCCCACATAAATAAGCACTGCCTGGTTTAAGCAAGACACTCTCTCCACCAAAAAGAGGGTATCATATTAGGCAGCTATGGTCTATAAGGTACGCATGTTGGTACGGAGTTTTTTATTTGCTTAGCTAGCGTAATGGGATTGAATAGTCACAGTCCAAATTTGGGTTGAATTGACAAGTTACTGTTTATAGTCAGTCAGCCGAGTTCCAGCGATTATTTGGCCGCAAAAGGGGTCAGTGTTTTCCTGACCCATCCCGAATTTGCCGTCTGCTACCATCCTCATCAGCCAGGGAAGAGGCCCAGCCGTCACCGCGATGTTGGGCACTTCAAAGACACTGATGGTATAGTTACCGGTTGCACCCATCTCTACATCGCGGAACTCCATCCATCTGCTGCATTGCCCTCGGAAGTTGCAGCAAGCGTTGTCATCGAGCCATCAAATGGTTCCATGTCGTGGATCCACCTTACATCCACTGGAGAAGCAATAATTAGTCGCAGCCTCGCAAGCTTCAGGACCATAGTCGTCACTTGTCACAAACGGCCCCTCTTCACTTTGGTTACCAATGCATCCTCGCCTGCAATGGAGTAAGGCTGTGAAGGAGGAAGATTATAACTTGAAAAGGTACATGGAACACGCGTTAAAGCAACCGGAGCTACCGCAAGTCAGCTGGTTGCATTGAGGACGGAACCTCCGACTGTACATGTAGTGTTAGCGTGCACGCACTCTGCTGAAGAGTTCATCGTGGTTCACGCGCTGTTGATCACTAAAGGGCACGTGTTTCATGATGAGCGTTTAGTAACTGCTTATATGACAAAACCCACCTCCTCTCATGCAATGTTAGGTATTAGTTTGCATATCGTGGCAAATGCTGTCAAGATCCATATTGAGAGACATGAGGTTTTTCAGATTGTGCGAAAAAAAAGGGCTGCGAATTTGGCACATTCGGAGCCGAGATGATATTGTTCGATATACCAATAAGCGACATACTCGGGAGTTGCGTTTCCAAGTCGAAGGTTGACAGCCGTCTGTCCGAGAGCCAATCGCAGAATCAGCAGATATTCTATGGCTGTCAAAAAATAAAAAATAAAAAATGCAAGAAAGCCCATGTCTGTATTGCATTCGAAGAGATAGAGCAGCGAGGAGCCTAAAGGCTGAATAATGCTCGGCTTGAGTTGGAGGGGAAAGTTGGGGAGAAAAAGAGACGTATTTGAGATCGCGATCTCCGGGCAGCCTACCGCATGACCATAGCAAGAAAATGAGGATTTACTCGGCCCCGTGAACGTGGTGTATTGTCCTAGGCGCCACACTATGGTGCCACCCCAAAGGACAACCCTCAACTGCACGGGCATCACGCTCTCAGACAACCCACAATAAGTAACAGGTCTACTGGTACACTTAGTAAGATAGCCGCTGCTTACTCATGTGGTTGCTCTTAGCGCCCTCGATTCTTGGCTAGCATTCCGAGAAGCGAGGAACTTTTGCTCGCGCTCCAAACTATGTCTTGGTTCGGGTAGAGGGAACTAGAGCTGCTGCAAATGCCTGGCCACTGCATTTGGGGCTAGGTTTCATGCTGGTTCTAGTGTGCTGTCTCTGCCAGGAAGGTCACATCAAGGGACAAAGTCAGCCTCCATGCGTTAGTCGACCGGGTCGGCGCAGCTCCGCAGATCCGCCGGCATCCCGCGACCTTGTGCATAGTGCATACGATAGTAAATGCTGAGCCTCTTTTTTGGTTCTGCAGGTCTCACTTTGAGGGGCGGGGGGTGCTCCACCCAGCAACTATTGAAGTCCCGTCGCATGTATATGGCATTAAGACTAATAGTAGCAATGCTCTGAAAGAACAGCAACAGGGTTTGGGGAGGCGCTATGCACACTGGGGTGATTGTTTCTGTATAACGGATTATACGGACCGTGTTGGGCAACGAACCTCAATAACGCTCTCAGTCAGGAACTCTTCATGATCGGCCTGTGGCGTCTTTTGGAATGATGCAATTTCCATAATCTGGCTAGTGTATGTCTTGGCTGGGGCGTACGTGTTCCCGTCTCGGCAGTCCGGCTGTTCCCTTGTCTGCCTGCCTGCAAAAAACTCTCCACGAGCTGTTATCTGTCTGTTCCTATTTGCCAGTGTCTTGGGCATTGGTTTGACATCTGCATACGCAGTAAGCGCACCGAGGAACGCAGAGGGCCATGGTGTATTTTCCTTGATTAGGCTCAGTTGTTACGTACGCCCAATAAGAACTGTCCTCACAAGGAGCAACCCGTCAGGAGACCCGACATACAAAATGCTTGAAGTATTTGATCACTCTAAAAAGTCACTGTACGCCGTGGGGCTGCATCCTAGGCTGGACATGGGGCCTGTGTGCCTACGCGTGTAGATCTATGGGAAATCATTGACAGCTAAACCTGATGGAGCAATTCGTATACCGGCGTATGGCCGGCTAAAAATTCTATCTTGTCATCCCATAGTCGTCGTAACCTTAAAGATCTTTGGGAGCGGCTGTGTCAGAGTAGTGACGTGCCCATCGGATGAGTAGAATGATAAACGCGTGAAGAGTAGCATCGGTCCACAGCCTTAAGAGCGAGGTGCTGCATCCTTAAGGTGGGGAGGTGGTCGCTCCAACACTGGACAGTCAAGGGCATGCAAGAGACGCGACATGGGAGGGCATTTTCCCCATTTGTCCTAGTCAGGGTTGTTGTCGAGCCTATGTCGAGGCTTCCCACATGCACTGAAACAAGATTCCCTTGGCGTCTTGCCGCCTTGTATGTGACTGGACTTGTATTAAGTTTGATTATTTCATCGGGCAAGGTCATTGCATGCTTTGGCTGGAAACACGTCGCTGTCTTGTTCAACGCAAAGGTGAGCGCCACGCGTGAAGCTGCTGCTCGGCGACTCAAGGCCTCGACGTAGAGACTGGGGGCGCCAAAAACAAGCAGGGCTGTGCTTGGAGCGACGTCGCACACCAAGGTCTGGGCGATGAGGTCCGCCGCGATGGCTGGGAGCAAACACGCTTCTTTCTTGTTGTCGACGGTGACAAGTCGGTCAGAAGGAACCTGAACCGAGGAGGCATTGCTTTCCAAGAGAGCGACCACAGTGTCGCTGGACCCGGCAATAGTGCCCTGCAGAAGATTGAAGTAACCATGACGACCGACTCTGAGAGCCTTGGCGAAAGAAAACTGGCCTTGGATCTTGACGACAGACCCATCTACAGTTGAGGGGATGAATCGATCTTCAAGCAGCTTGAAGAAGGGTTCATCTGCGTCAAACTCAAAGCCCAGCGTCTCTTGTGCCGGGTCTGAGTCGATTAGTATCGGGCGACGGACTGCGTTCAGTCTGTTGTTCTTGGCAACATCAGGCCGGAGGCGTGGCACGATGACCTTGCCGCCTGACAAGAAGATTTCGGGCTCCTGCGTCCACAAGATTCCGTGATCCTCCCAGTTTGCGCCATCTTCCAGACGCAAGACGGTCTCAATCAAAAACTCAGGCTTGATGTTCTGGGCCTTGTCGACGTTCACTTCTTTGATGCGTCTACGGAAAGAGTAAGGTTCAATTCGACCAGGCTGTTCTCGTCTTCAAAGGTTACAGCCTTGTCAATGGCGAGGTTTAACACTTCCAAGAGCTGAACCTCACGGGTCCCGGCAAGGTTGACGGCGGCCTCCATAGCCATGACGACGTACCCAGCTCCTGGGAACACAGTCTGCCCCTGAAGGGAGTGGCCATCCAACCATTCAATGTCCCGCTGTCGAACAAAGTTTTGCCATTGCACCGATAAAGGACTGCTGTGAGCAAGTCGTTTACCAAGCAACATGTGAGGTTTTTCGGCGGCGAGCCATGACCGGAGAGTGCGGGACTCTTTCTTGTAACTGCGGGAGTGGTCCCAAGCATACGATGGAAGATCCTTGGACAAGTCCCGGGCATCTAAGGACAGACAGCTGTACAGACTCTGGACATCAATCGCTGCAGATCCGAACCTTGACCACAGGTAGCCGAGGCAGGAAGAGAAAGCTTCGGTGTCGTCCTTGCCTCTCTCCATGCATCCCGTGTACGGAATGGGGGCGCCCGCACAATTCTCGACTGTTTGGATACTGGGATTCTTCAGAGCGGGGTGAGCTCCGACCTCGATGCCAACATTCAGAGGCGTGTGCTTCACCACGGCCTGCTCGACAGCAAACGAGAAGAGGACGGGAGAAAGCAGATTCTGCGCCCAGTACTCGGCATTGAGATCCCCGGGCTTCATTACCTTGCCTTCGAAGACGGACGAGATCCAAGTTGATGTCGGAGGGGCGTCCATTGTGAAGGTATCGCACCAGCAAGCCTTCAGAGCAGCGACGTACGGTTCAGCGCATGGTCGCATGTGGTGAGAATGGTAAGCCTTATTGACCTTGAGGACTCGGTTGAATTTCCCTTCATCGTTCAGTGTCTCTTGGGCCTCAAGGATGGCATCCTTGTCTCCCGAAATGGTCACGCTCTCTGGTGCGTTGCTCGCCGCAACTGCCAGTCTGTTCTCAAAAACTTCAAGGCTGCACAACTCGGTCGCGTCTTCAAAAGAAGTGCCTACGGCCATCATGGCGCCCTCGGCCCCGTTCGGAGAGCTGGCATGCTTGGATGTCAGGCCGCGAAGGTATGCGATCCGGATCGCTTGCGACGCCGAAATGTAGCCCGCAGCAAAAGCAGACGCAATCTCCCCAGAGCTGTGGCCGACGACAACCTTGAACGAGACACCTGAAGCCAGCATGAGCTTCGTGAGGATAATCTGAACCGCGCAGCAGAGCGGCTGGGAGAACGTGGCGTCATGGACATTGGAATCTTCGCCATCGAGGAGGAGCTGGTCGATGAGCTTCCACGTCGGCCGGTATTCCTCGGGCAAGAGTTGCAAAGACTGATCGAGCTCTGACACAATGTTGCGGGCGTAGGGGACCTTCGTGATGAGCGACTTCCCCATACCAGGCCATTGTGCGCCCTGGCCGGTGAAAACGCCGAGCACCTGGGGCTTGGTCCTGACGTCCGAGTTGATTGCGATGGTCTGCTTTCCCTGCACCTTGGGAGCATCGCGCTCGAGAGCCTCGCAAACGCCTTGTATGTTCGTAGCCGGGATCGTGTGACGAACCTGGAGATTTGACCGCTTCTTCAGCAGGGTCCAAGCAAGGTCTTGCACTTGTACATTGGGATTGTTCTTGAGGTATTGTCCAAGGCTTTCCATCGAGGCCTTGAGCGATACGTCCGAGTTGGCGGAGAGTGTGATGGGGGCGAGGCAATGTGTTGATACATCCGGTGTCGCCTTCACTGGGTATTTGTATTCAGGGACGTATGACTCTAGAATCACATGGGCATTGGTACCACCAAATCCAAAAGAGTTAACGCTTACACGTCGCGGTTGGTTGGCCTTGAGTGCGGGCCATTCTTGCTGCTTGGTGACGACGCGGAGATCTGTGCAGAACGGGGCCACTCTTGGACTCAGCTCATTGAGCAGCATGTTTGGTACAAGATGGCCATGTTGGATAGCTTGGGAGGCCTTGATGACGCCAGCAATACCGGCAGTGCCTTCTGTGTGACCAATGACTGTCTTGATGCTCCCAACATACAGAGGCTCTTCATCATCAGCACGCTGTCTCTGGGAGAAGAAGGCGGACGAGATCGCCTTTGCTTCTTGCGGGTCTCCTGCGGGTGTGCCGGTCCCGTGGGCCTCGAAATACTGGCAGCGATCCTCGGGCTTGTTGACGTTGAGACCTGCTCGTTCGTACACCTGGCGGATGAGGGCTTCCTGGGCCGAAGCGTTTGGCATGGTGATGCCTGCCGTCTTGCCGTCTTGGTTGACTCCGCTTTCGCGAATGACGCACTCGATCATGTCGCCATCAGCGATGGCCTGGCTGAGAGTCTTCATCACGACGGCGGCGACGCCTTCACCCCTGGCGTAGCCATCGGCAGCGATGTCCCACATTCGGGAACGCCCATTTGGTGAGAACATGTTCAGCTTGCTGGCTGAAATGAAAGGAACCGGGCCCAGCATCAGGTTTGAGCCGGCGGCAACGGCCACCTTGCTGCAGCCCGTTCGGAGTTGCTCCACGGCATGGTGAAGGGCAACGAGCGAAGAGCTGCATGCAGTATCGATGGTCATGCTCGGCCCATGCCAGTCAAAGACGTAGGAGACTCTGTTGGAAAGGATGGATGCTGCTGTGCCGGTTGCAGCATAGGTGTTCAGCGCGTCGAGGTCGTAGTTCTGGCTGTCGAGGAAATCACGCTGCATGAGTCCGACGTAGACGGCAGTGGGAGAGCCTCGTAGGTCCTCGAGTTTCAGACCAGCAGATATGATGCCGTCGTACACGGTCTCCAGCAGTAGACGTTGTTGGGGGTCGACCGTTTCAGCTTCCGTGGGCGGGATGTTGAAAAAGCCTGGATCGAAGGCGTATGGGTCCTCTTCAAGGAAATAGCCGTACCGGGCATTGGTCCGGCCGTGGAACGAGCCATCAGGATGATAGAAGGCATCCACGTTGAACCGGTCTTTTGGGATCTTCTTGACCAAGTCTCTAGGGCTCTGGAGGAGTTCCCAAAGCTTAGATGGACTCGAAGCACCGCCAGGGAAGCGGCACCCGCTGCCGATGATGGCGATAGGCTCATTGCCCCGGCCTTGAGTTTGAGTCATGACAATAGGTATGGTTGAAAATGGGAAGGCCAACAACAGTCAGCACTTGAATTTGATAGAGGCCAGGTCGACACAGGTTGAACTTGGCAACGAACGCAACGGGGGAGATGTGAAGTGGTGAATTTGCAGATCTGGTGATTCTAATATCTTTCCACATCAAAGCATCTTTTCCTCTTCATTTTGAGGATTCCCATCGATATTCAAACAAGGCTATCCAGTCTCGTTCACAACCAGGGACAGATACGCCGTGAAGTCGGCGTGGGTGTCCTTCCGCGCCTTCTCGGGGGTTTTCGGGCGTGGGAAGATAATCACCACTGCTATCAATACCATTTCCATTCCTACCGCAATAACTACGGAACGGCATGGTGTGCGAGCGGCCGGCCAGTCTGTGAGGCACCGCCATCTCCAAGGATAGCCGAGCCGGGATCAAATGTCCGACTTAGAGAGAGATTCGGCAATAATTGCAGAGAGTGAGCCACCAACGCATTACGGTTCTTTGCTTAAGCACACGTCTTCGGTGTTTCTGGAGTTGTACATTACACATGGGACAATATCGTGCGGGGCCGAGTGCTGCATGTCAGCAACCAGCGCCACCTTGAACAACTCCGAAAGAAACACAACTCCGAAATAAGCTTGTTGTATAGCATGTCGGGGTTGTGTCTCGGACAGACCCTTCAGTACAGGATAGGTCCGGAACATGGAAGTTCGGAAATGCAGGCTGATCCCACTTGTCAAGATCGCCAGTCGGCGATCCAGGATCCCTTCAATGCGGTTCGATGATTGCGATGCCCACCGGGACATTGCTTTACGGTAACAGTTGGGTAAAATGTACCTTGAAGCTTATACAACGTAGTTCTCATTAAGAAGAAACGCAAGCAGGCTTTTTGCGGCACATGATGAGTTGGATGGGCACATCCTGTTGCTTGCGTATTATTGTTTCAACGAGCTAGACCACGCTATTCCGTTCGAAATGCAACCAGACGCCAAGGAAGACTTTGTGCCTCCGCCGACTCGCCGTGCAGTAGTCATCGAGGCCGGAGATCGCGTGAGAGTTCGGGACGATGTCCCCCTGCCCGCGCTCGAGAAAGACCAGTTCCTGGTGCGGACGGAATTCGTGGCCGTGAACCCCAGCGACACAAAGATGCGCGGCCCCTTTGTAACTATCGGCGGCGTGCTCGGTACCGACTACGCCGGCACCGTCGTAGCCCGCGGAACCGATGTGACCGCGGTCGATATCGGTGACCGGGTCTGCGGCGCGCAGCATGCCATGAACGCCAACGCGCCTCTTCGCGGGTCGTTTGGCACGTACAACGTCTCGGCCGGCAGGGTCTGGCTGAAGCTGCCGCCTTCCATCAGCACCGAGGGCGGGTCTACTTTCGGCGCCGGCATCAGCACGGCAGGTCTCGCGTTGAAGCTTCTGGGACTGCCGCTGCCCGATGCCCCGGTCGAGAAGCCGGCGTATATCCTTGTGTACGGGGGCAGCACGGCGACGACGACCATTGCCATACAGCTATTGAGACTGTGGGTAGCAGCCCTGCTTCAACTATTGTAACTTGCGGGAAAAAGAATACGTATTTACCAGTCCTGCTAGTGCAAACATGATTCCCATTGCGGCTTGCTCGCCAAAGAACGCAGACCAAGTGAAAGCCTACGGTGCCGAGGAAACTTTTGACTATCGCCAGCCAGACTCGGCTGCCAAGATTGTGAGTTGGCATAAACAACCATCCCGTACCGCTGTCGTCTTTGAGTTGATGTTAAACGCTTCTTCCTCTTACCAGAAAGCCTTCACAAAAAACAACCTGCGCTACGCGCTCGACTGCATTACGACAGTCGAGTCCACCACTTTTTGCTACGCCGCCATCGGCCGCGCTGGTGGCAAATACGTCGCCCTGGACCCCTTCTCGCCGCACGCCGCCACGCGCGGCAACATCAAGACTGACTGGGTCCTCGGGCCGACCATCTTTGGCGACGGCTCGAGCTGGCCTGCGCCGTACGGCCGGCCCCCGAGCGCGGAGATACGCGCCTACGGCGAGAAGCTGTGGGCGGTGGCGCAGAAGCTGGTCGACGAGGGTAAACTGCGGCATCATCCCGTCAAAGTTCTTGAGGAGAGCGGGCTGGAACAGGTGGCGACGGGGATGGAGATGGTGAAAAATGGGAAGCTGTCAGGTCAGAAATGTGTAGTCCGTATCATAAGTTGAGCTGTCGTCGCGCAGTCAAGTCATCGTTCAACGTGGGAGACATGGTACAAAGTAAGAGGATGAAATGTAGTACTTTCACTCATCGTTGAGGAACCCGCTGAGCGGTTGTTATTGTATCGCCCTACACACGACTCGGTGCATGGTCATGTCACTTCAACATATTACTATCATCAGATTGTCGTGAATCTTTAATCATATTCTGTAAAAAATACTGCCAACGCACACCACGCATGGATCCCATTGATAACTGCCAGCTGCAAGTGGAGGAAGTCTACCTATGCATGCCATTCTACGCAGCTGGCTGTGCATTCTTGATATTCTGTTCCACCTGTTGTAGACTCGCGCCAGGCCGAAGACGGATCGTGGCCTCGACACCCTCCTGCTTTGCTAGGACAGTTTCCTTGATTTTCCACTTCTTGTTGGGGTCAACCGGCCGTATCTGTGTCAGTCCGTCAGTCTTCCGCAGGAACGCACCCATCACGACCAAAGGCACGGGCATGAAGAACAAAACTTACATCAAAGAGGGAATACAAGGTAGCCACCAGCTTGTACATTTCGCACCTGGCAATGTTTTTGCCCATGCAAGCGCGATCGCCGTGGCCCCAGGTCAAGTCGGCCTTGTTCATCTTGCGGACGCGCTCCGCAAAGTCGTCGTCAGTCTCATCGGCGCCCTGCAGCCATCGCTCGGGCCGGAAGTCGTCCACATCGTCGCCGTAGACGTCCATGTTGAAGTGCGTCGCGTACCCCGACACAGCGACCGCCGTCCCCGCAGGCAGACGCCGGCCGTCGGCAAGCACGAGCCCGGCACCCGGCGGCACGGCGCGGCGCGACAGCATCGCGCCAATGGGATGACACCGGAACGACTCCCGGATGACGGCGTCGAGGTATGTCAGCTTCTGGACGGCGGCCCAGGACGGCGGCATCGCGAGGCCCGAGGTGTCGAGCTCGGCGCACAGCTTGGCGGCGACGCTCGGGTGGCGACTGACAAAGTAGACGACGGATGTCAGGCCGATGGTCACGGTGTCCGCGCCGGCAAGCAGCGGCGTCGTGACGTAGCCGTGGACGACGCGCTCATCGACGATTTCCGGGTGCTTTTCGCGCGTGGCCAAGATCTGCGTAAGCAGGTCCTCGCGGCCGTCGGTCGTGGTCTCGCCGGCGCCGTTGGCCCGCCTGGCTTGGATGAGCTCGCGGGCTCGCTTGGGGAACGAGCCCATGCGCTGTTCAAAGACCTTTGTAATAGGACTGCCTTTGAGGGCCCCGTGGACCCACGGCATACAGGAAGCCTTTGCCGAAAGTTTTGGTCAGCCCTGCTGGGAATCATGATGATAAAAATGGCGGGCCCGCCTACCATGGCTCTGTAAGTCTGAGCAGCATCAACGCCTTTGAACATGCCCTCTCGATCAGCATCGCCTTTGATGAGTCCAAAGTCTTTGGAAACAGTGAGCTTCATGATGGTATCGTATGCGACTGCAAGCCAGTCGTCAGTAATCGCCCCTTCATGCTAAACGCGGATCGGTGTGGATGACATACAGTAATGCATCCATGAAAAGACGGGGAAAGGCTTTTTCCCGCCGTTGTACTCTTGGTGCAGTTTCTTGACCAGCAGAAGGATATTTTCATTTATGTAAGCTTCCGACTTGACGACATTCGACATGGCATAGACTCCAGAGATGGGCCGCTTGAGGCTCGCATGGGTTTGGGTGTCCTCACTGGCGATGAGACTTGGGTAGTGAATGCCCTTGAGCTCAGTTCGCAGTGGCATCCAATGATGGCTCTGTGGCAATGGTCAATCAAACTAAGCCGAGAACCTAGGACACCGCGGATGGCATTACTTTTGGGAATGGGTTTCTGGTGGCGTAGACTTTGTCTATCATGGCAGGGTCCGAGAAGATGACGGTCCGGGGGCCCACGAGCACGACAGGGCCATATCTCTGCTGCATGCTCTTGATAACTTGACAGGTTCGTCCATTATAGGCATCAAGCACCTGAAAGATGTCTGTTTGGGAGTCAGAACATCCGCCTTCGCAATTGGCTTAGGGCACCTCACATACCTGTGTAGCGGCGCCACCAAGGTCCCGGAATGGACCATAGGCCTGTTCGCAGGGGCGTTGAAACAACCCACAAGAGACCTGCAACAGCGCAGGATAGGAGCAGAAGTCCAATCATTTCCTGGTTTTTCTTTCTCAATGTGTAATCTTCCCTGCTTAGAACCCCAGCTGGGCTATGCGGACTGCAAAAATAGTGTCTCGAGGTCCGCGTTGGTTCTGACGCCGTAAGGGAGACATTGTTCACGGGTCGAGACACACATAATGGCTCTATAAGGAATACAGAAAAGCCTACATGTATCGGCCTCTCTGCGATGCGATCAAGGTACAGAATTGAAAAGGTGTCTCCTTCATACGTCAACCCCCCTGGCGAACCGCTCTCGGCGGCGATCTGATCCGCCCACCAGCCACGACCGCATGCATGTTGAAACGCCGAAAAACGCCGAAAACGCCGAATCCCAGTGCTTGGCCTGGAGTATTCCCAAGTTGTCCAGAATAGACCGAACAGGATGGCATCGTCGTCTGGTGGCATTTGTCGGGTATTGATGTTGGTCTTATAGAAGTCATGGGGAATTCTTTAGGCGTTGGATTGTTGTACTTGTTGAAGCACGATCGTCATCAGAGTGGTTCACACACTTAGGTAGCTCAAAGGCCACATAATTTGCTCCATCACCGTGGGACAGCGCTACGATTTGACAATATGTAGGTAACGTACAGCATGCACATTGGTTTCACAGATGTCGGAAACTCACAAGACCAACTCGCACGCCAGGGCGTTGCAAAAGCCTTCCAAGGCGCTCCTGTGC
Organism: Colletotrichum eremochloae; assembly: GCA_030867245.1. Classification (NCBI taxonomy): domain Eukaryota; kingdom Fungi; phylum Ascomycota; class Sordariomycetes; order Glomerellales; family Glomerellaceae; genus Colletotrichum; species Colletotrichum eremochloae. The sequence continues at coordinate 17,296 of MU844594.1, read as the reverse complement.
TTCCATGGCACCGGCTCCAAGGGCGCCATCTTCAACGTCCAGCTGGCCAGGATCCAGTTCCTGCTAGCCAACGAGTTCGACTTCATCTTCCTCGACGGTCCGACGGAATGCGCCGCAGGGCCCGGCATCCTGCCCATGTTCGCCGGCCAGCAGCCCTACTACTGCTGGTTCGGCGGCAACGACACGACCATTGAGGACAGCATGGAGCGCATCAACGCCTCCGTCCGGGCGGCCGTCGACCGGTGGAGCGCGACAAAGAGCAACCCGGCGTGCGAGATCGTCGGCGGCATCGGCTTCTCCGAGGGCGCGCTGGCCCTCTCGATGCTGCTGTGGGAGCAGCAGCAGGGCGCCGTGCCGTGGCTGCCGCGGCTGCACTTCGCCGCCATGAGCTGCTGCTTCTTCCCGAGCGAGGCGTCGCTCTGGCTCAACGCGAGAGCGCACGACTTTGGCCTCACCAAGGCGCACATTGACGTGCCGACGCTCCACATCCACGGCAACCGGGACTTCTGCCTCGGCCGCGCTCGGAAGCTGGTCAGGACACACTACCGGCCCGAATACGCGACCGTTCTCCAGACGGAGGCCGGCCATCACTTGCCGACTAAGAGAGAGGAGGTGGCCGAGGTGGTGAAGCATATTCTCCGCCTGTCGACAACGGCCCCGCCCATTGCCGTAGCGTAGCGTAGCAGGAATGTCAGGGTGGATAATTAGACTATGTGAATAGAGAAGAGGACTTTTAAAATGGTTGTTTAGACGTTAGTTTTAGCGAATTTAGCGAAATGGTATTTCAAAACTCGCTTCTTCATGTGCTGTTGCTTGACTCCTATTCTCTGATGAACATGTCGGCGTTTCCAGCCTTGACATGATCCCGATACAAGCCAGCCACCGGCTCTCGATATGGACCAAGGATCACGTTACATCGGTTCAGGTAATGGAAAAGGCCATGATCATCGGTGGTATGGAAAATGGTCTAATACGCTTCCTTCTATCAGAGTTCTATGGTACACGAAATGGCAGAGAATAATTTATTTGGCAATCTCGACACCGTTGGTGGCACCTGTAGACAGGGTTAGCTGGTGTAAAATGCGCCACGGTCAAGAGGAATCAAAAGAAAGAAAAAACGTACCGAGAGCCTTCTTGATATCTCCGTAGATGGCGAATTGGCCAGCGGTCAGACCACCGACCATGAACAGACGGGTGGGGAGACCGGCGAAAGAACCACGGACACCGAGCTCGCCGGCAATCTTGACGAGGCGCGAGACGACGCCTTCGCCGGGCAGACCCTTGGTCTTGTTGATCTTTGACAGCATGGTGTCGGCGGGCTGGGAAACAATGGCGGCAGCGAATCCGGCCATGAGACCAGAGCCCAGGTTCACGCCCGTCTGGGCGGCACCAGACAGACTAGACTTGTCGAGCTGGGAGAAGATGGCTTCAGAAACCTTTTCGAAAGCGACGAACTTGGTGACGGTGTAGGGGATCCTAGATCAACTCGGTCAGCTGGTGGCGCTCTTTTTTTCTTTCCTTTTTCTCCTCCACAAGACAGCGGTTCGACATACTGCTTGAACAAGATGGGGACGAATCCAGAGTAGAAAGCACCAATGCCTTCCTGGGTAAGGATCTTGCTGAAACCACCAATGAGACCGTTGGCGAAGCCGGGTGTGGAAACGAGACGGATGCGGGTGGCCTCGAGAGGGCTGAGGGCGATGGAGGCGAAGAACTCGGCCGAGGCAGCAGAGACGGAGTAGACGGCGGTGCGGTTTTGGCGGGCGGCGTCGAGGCCAATCAAGTCAATGGCCTGCTTCTTGAAGAACTCGTACCCTCCAAACTTGAAGGCTCCCTGGATGAAGTATCCGGTGAAGGTCGGGCCGAAACCGGTCAAGAGGGCACCGGCGCCCTCGTTCTGGATGACCTGGCGGAAACCGCCAATCATGCCGCGGTTGTAGGTGGCCGGGTCGAGCTGGATCTTTGTCTTGATGCTTGAATGAGGCGTCAGCGAGATGGATGGATGTCGGGAGTCGTCGACGAGACGAGAGACGAGACGATGCGGCACGACGCGGCGCGGCGCGGCGCATCGCAGCGCAGAAATGGTGCTTATTATTATTAAACAACGTACACATCGACAGGCGTGAAGGCGCCGTGCGTGATGGAGCAACCCAGGGCACCGGCGAGGGCGAAACGGGAGTAGAGATCGATGCCCTGCGGCGCGGCAGGCGTATCGCGAGAAGTGACACCCATTGCGACGGTGGTGACGGGAGAAGAAGAAGAAGAAGAAGTGGTGAGGGAAGCAGTTCGTGGTAAGAAAGTAGAGAAGGGTGGGATGCGAAGTATCCGGAGAAAAAGGGACAAGGGATACGAAATAATCACAGAAAATGCCCACGGATATTAGTCAGCCCTCGGCAGCGCTAAAATCACTATCTCCACTCATAACCGGCGATCCAGTCCATATGGAACCTATAGTAATGCATGTATATATGTTTACATACACGCTGGGGGGCGTACGTAGATGGATGATCCAGATCAGCCACTTATACTGTGTTCAACACATGTCGCAACGTTTTCAATTATGAAAGGCGTTCGTAGGGCCAATGGAAAGAATGCCCGGAATCCTTTCCGAGAAATGAACCACCAAGCTACTCTCGACAGTCTCAGTTCATCTTGTTTGTGTGAACAGAACCCCAAGTTGCGTGGCTTGTCTCCATACCTAGAAAAGCCATGGGCTAGCTGTCTCATTGCCCAAGGAGCTAATAGTGGTCACTCTATCAAGTGCCGAGGCGTCGTCAGCCCAGTCGGAAGGGGAGAGCAAAACCACAATCACCGCCACATACAACAAGCCTAGAGCGTCGCCTTTTGAATCACTATCGTTTTGGGACAAAGGAACGTCAGCAGATTATCTCCGCCAGGTACTTAGCCACCTCTTGCAGGTCCCTTGCGATTGGGGCCGACGTTGGAGTGACGATTCCGCACTGCATCCGGTCCGTGCATGTGGCGGTTATAGCTAGATTCCGCTTCAAGTCGTTGACACCGCCCTTAGGAATCCAATATTCTCTCTTTCTTTACCAAATCCGGCCAAAAGACCTCGACCCAGACCCAAGCCCATGGTTCTTAGCGTTTTCTTGCCTCTTGGTTCTTATACGTTCGTATTTCCCCCCCTCCATCACTTCTCTTGGCTTCATCCATTCTGATGTTGCCCGAACACTGCTTGTAGGGTCTCTGCGATTAAGTCCTGTACCGAAACGCCATCTTGCCAGCCAAACCACCATACTAGGCCAAACACGCCAGAATCATAATTCAGATACAACATCATCAGGCCTTACAATACACTTGGTTTTGAATTACCCTGCCGCCCTCTGCGTTTCAATCCTCCAGCTTCACCCTCACGCCAAGCTGAACAACAAGATGGTTCCTCCCATAACGCCAGAGAGGGCCTCAATGGTGTCCTTGCCGTCGGACAGCAGGCAATCTCTTAGCCATGGATTCGTCTGGAGCTTCATAGTGATCATCATCATCTTCATGGGCGTCAGAATATACATCCGAGGCTATAGGATGAGAAGAGCTTGGAAATGGGACGATACGATGTTCATGTTGTCTTCTGTGAGTTCGACAAAGTCCAATAGGCTATGTTGCTTTGCTTACGTTCGACTCAAGATTTGCACCATCGCACAATGTGTGATGGTACTACTCAGTAAGTGCTGATGCTGGCGATTCAACTTTGTAGCCTGACATGGTGCTAATGTTACTGCCTGGATCCAGTGGTGACGGTGTATGGACTAGGTACACACATCTGGAGATTGCCGCTTACTAGCATCAAGGGTGTTTCGTCTGTAAGTCGCTTTCCATTCAGAAATATCTACGTCTGCAACAGTACTGACTGTGGATTAAAGTACGGCGCCATAGTCTCGTTGCTGTATAATCTCTCTTTTGCCCTTATCAAAGCAACGTTTCTCCTACAATACCGTCGAGCCTTCGGCCTGCCTAGCGTAACGCGCCTGTGCGACATTCTTTTAGTAATATTGTCACTAATATCAGTGGCATTGCTTGTTGCTAATGGGGTTGTCATGAGGGAGCTTTTACTGGGAGTTTTGATTCCAGCCCCCGAGACGATAAGAGCATCACAGACACTCACTTACGTCACCGGAGCCACACACCTTGCATCAGATATCGTTATCTTCATGATGCCTATGGTTCTTCTATGCCCACTACGTGTTACCAAATGGCAGAAAATCGGTCTTTATGCCAGCTTTGGAGTCGGCATCATGTAAGTAGCCGCCATTATCCTGCTAAAAGTTTGCCACCTAGCCTGGCCTGAGAAATTCTGACATCGCTTCCAGTACTAGCGCCATATCAATCTTCAAGATCGTCACTGCGCACATAGCCTTTAGCTCTATTGATGTATCCTACCAGTCCACTCCAGTGACTCTCCTTTCTATTGCTGAACCGACCTCTGCAATCATTTTCGCATGCGTTCCGCTTATACGTCCACTCCTTCAGCGCAACGGCGCATCGAAAGACGGCAGCTACGGCTCCAGCAGCCATTTAACAAGCTCGGCCGGAACTCGACCCGACCCAATGCGTTTCGAGCACAGCATGCAACCACAGTCGCCCGCAAGCCTGTCGACCCCAACAAGCCCTCAGATGGTTAGAATCATGGAGACTGAAGGAAGCATTGACGGGGATATCGAAGGCTACCATGCGGCCCTGTTTGTCGAAGGGCGCCGAAGCAGCATGACTCCATTCACTACGCACCTATCTACTCCTACAAAGAACTGATACGACGGCAATCATGAGTACCCGTTAATGTTTTCAGCTAATGTATTCTAATCTTCTTATGTTCAAGACGCATGTATACTATATATCTCGCAGATTGGCAGACTTTGCCTAGTGTGTAATATACTCGCGTTCTTTTGAGACGTCTGCGAAGCCAAATCTTCTTTGCATATGATTCTGAACTTGAAAACCTCTAAGACGGCCTACTTACGTGATCTCTACGAGGGCAGTATAGCCACGATACGAAGGGATCTCTGCAGAGAGATAGACGGCGTGGTACCTATCACCAACTGACATGCGTAGAGCAGAGTGGTCGCTAGGTTCGTCATAGCGTTCTCCAAATTGCCCATCGTGAGGCATTAGCAATCACTATTACCTAGGGAAATAATGACGCCCAGCGTTGGGTAATAGCGGGCAGGGTCCTAGCAATACATCTATATACTCAGACTTTCATTTAGTAGGTGACTCGAGTCAACCCCACCAAGTTCCCCATGTTGTTCAATTTTTATCCAAGTTACCGATCACGCCCTTGGAGCCACTTTGCGCATGCTATTTTCCCGCCCAAGTTCTCCGCCACCATCCGTTCACCGAAATGGTTCGTATGGTAGGCATATAATCCATGGACGGCATGCTCCAAAACCACAAGAGCGGTACAACATCCACTTCTCCCTCATCCCCGGCGTACTGGATGCAGTTTCACCCATACGGGATCCTTCTCCCATACCACAAATACCTTCTGCGCACTCATCCAGTCGTCCGCTGTGGCATCTTCCAAGTCAAACTGCCACAACAGTCTAGCGATAACCAGTCTCATCTCCGCATAAGACAAGTTCTTCCCAATGCAGTTTCTCGGCCCGAATGAAAAGGGCTGAGATATCTCCCGCTGGTCACCGGCGAACCGGTCATCTTCTCCCGTCCAGCGCTCGGGGATAAACTCCTCCGGGAGTGTCCAGTTTGCGGGGCTATGGGACGCGGCGTAGTGAGGGATGCCGACGGACGTGCCTTCGGGGAGGAACTCGCCGTCGACTGTCGCGCCGCCCGCGGGCACAATGCGGGTGTGCGGTGAAGGGGCGGGCGGGTAGACGCGCAAGGCTTCTTCGATGCAGGCAAGCAAATATTTGCAGTTGCCCACGGCGACGAAGGTAATGTCGGAGGGGTGGGCAAACGTTGTACGGATCTCGGTTGTGAGTTTGGCAAGGACACGGGGGTTTTTAAGGAGGAGGAATGTTAGGCCTGGGCGGATATTCACCGGTTAGACTGAGATGATGATGCATGCTGTCAAGACAAGAGTCGAGTTACCTGATAGTAGCGTGGCCGTAGTCTCGCTCCCGGCGAGGGTGAGAACCCGGGAGTTCCCTTGGAGTTGCTCAAAGGTCATCTTGCCGGAATTATACGCAGAAATCAGCTTATCCATGAAATCTGGCACGGCGGTCTGGACCTTGAGACGGTGCTTGACTTTCTCCTGTATGGTGAATCAACACGATATTTCTGCGTTGGTACGGGGTTTTCCAGTCGGACACTTACGTTTTCCAGCTGCCAAAGGACCTTGACTTCCGACGAAACTTTCTTCGGCGTCATTACAAATAGGGCAGCCAGTCGAATCAAGCTAGGGAGGCGGCCTATAGCCTGGTAGATTGCCATGAGCCTCAGCGTTGAGAAGGCTATCTCGATCCAAGTATGAAGCGTTGATGTTGCGAGGCAGTCGAATGACTCGCCGAATGCTTTCATAATGTTAGAAAGGGCCTAAACTAAAGGCGCCGTGTCAAAGGACCAACTTACTGAGAAAACCGATAAAGTCGAAAGTGAGAAACTGTATCCGATGATCAGTGCGTTGCTTCTCTCGGCTCTTCTCTGATCAACTCACGTTGTACCACTGCATCACATCAACTGCCTTCTTCCCGCCGTCGCCTTCTTCTTCCAGCTTCCGGCACATCAGATCAATATACTCCCGCAAAACATCTTCCTGTTCCCTCATTGCCTTTTCGGAGAAACCATGTGCGAGCAACTTGCGAACGTACGAATGGTACTCTCGGTCCGCATTAATAATGAGTGGCACACTCTTCAGTGATGCATGGTACTTTTCGTCTTTGGAGAACTCGGGCTGACCAATCTGTTTGTGTCCGTAGATCTCCTTCCACTGCGGCGCCTTGATGTACGATAGGGTATCGGGAGCCGTCCGAACCACAGGGCCGTACCGGTTATGTAGCTCCAAGAGGTCAAACGGAGTGCGACCGCGGAATAAAGAGTACGCCGTCCACCACGGCGTCGCGGCGGCGAAACGGGGACCGGGATATTTGGAGAGTGGGTGGAAGTAGATGTTGTAGACGGCAAGTGCGAAGTAGTATCCCACTGTCTTTTTGAGAGTTAGGATTCAAGTCTGGCTAGCTGGTTCTCGTGCAAACCAAGAGACTTACTAGGACAAGAGTTAGGGCGAAAAGTAACAACCCATTGTAGGGTGTCAAAGCAGAAAGGATGCTTCGTCCGACAAACATGATGGACATCTACAATGGGAGAAGAAATTCTATCGAACAAGTCGTCTCATAATCAACCGACCGAAGAGCGCATACCAACCTACATATATGGTCACGGGCTCGACCCGCTTCAGAAACCCATAACCAGTAAAGCAACCACGCGGACAACGAAGGAGTCCGTCACGGACTGCATTCCAAACTCCGTACTGTATATGCTCGTTAAATCCGTTATCCGCTTTACTCTAGACTAAGAGCAATGAGCAGCGGGGTTACCAGAAAGAGAGCTAGCACTTTGCATAAGGCTCGGATGATCCCTGAAGCACCTTATGGGTCAACCTACGTTGTAAGTCAAGGGTATACTAGTATCTTTACGGCCCCCACCTGCGCACAGTTGTGCAGATTTATACTATGCACTATTTCAGCACGAAACATAGCCTCACCAAGGCGACCGGGTGCTCTTGTTTCCGAGCCAGTATTGCACAAGTCTCTCGCATGCAGTAATGATTATCGTGTCTCGCGCGAGATCCCCGCCCGATGTAACCCAGCTAGCGTATGGAGTGTTAATCGGCCCAAAAAGTCAATCCCACAGCTTACCCGTCAATATGCTGGTCGACGCACTTGTAACACTACTGGCGATGCGCGGTCCTACCTAGTGACACATAAATGATGGTGTTTTCTACGCTTATGGAAGCGGTGTATGTTGCAGTCTTGGTGTGCTTTCAGTATTGATGATCCTCCCACTAGCTAGGCGATGCAATCAAAGGGGGCGGGGGATTTATATATTACAATATACATTGGTCACTTTGTCTCTTATCTAGAAAACATTTCGTCTAATCGTGAATCTTACGAAAATGGTCTAGAGGGCAAATAAAAACTTTAGGTAGTAAGGTAGGCGTTCAAAACGAAAAAAAAGAGTTGTTCCGACACCGAGAGTCGAACTCGGATCTCTCCGGGACTTTCCATGAAAGCGGAGTATGCTAACCGCTACACCATGCCGGATTGATGTATATCGCAGTAAAAACTTAATAAGTAGGTAGTACTCTGAACAGCCACCTACAACAGCAGGTATTCATTCTTCAACAGCGTGCCAATAACCATGACGCAGAGGATCAATGAAAATGTATAAAGGAAGCCTGTTCTATGTTAGAATTGATTGCATAGGTATGTAAGACAAAATAAAGTACCTAAAGCGCATTGGGGCGCTGACGCTACAAGTCTCCTCCTATTGAAATCCAACTATCCCAAGCCACAAGAACTTAGGTACTATACAAGGCGGTCCCTCTTGAGGTCGTACAGGCACGCAATGATAGTTACATATAGAAAAGCAAGGTAAAAGTATCATGCCCGATACACTCGAAAATAGCTATGTACATTCTATATGAATAGACATACGATGACTATGAATTATCGTCACTTAACCTCCTAGACCTTTCGGAGCCAAGCCACCGGAACAGACGCACGACCACCACCTCCTCTAATCCCGGCTAGACCAAATCCACTGCCGCCCACCTTTATTACCCACCTGACCGGATTTCGGGTCTTCGCCGCACACATTTCCATGCCCCACCATCGAAATGACTGGCTGCGTGATACTGGTTTTTTTTTTTTTTTAATACCCACTAACGGGCATCGGCTCATAATGCGAGGTTTGGCTCTCAATTTGGTCAAGAATCAAGAGAAAATAGGCGAAATCAAGCAGAGGACAAACAAGAGATCCGCAAAGAAAGGACGGCCAAGGCGTAATGGCAGAAACAATGTACGAGAGGAAAGGAGGCATGGAGACGGCTAAATACATGCAACCCGGAGAGGGGAAGTATACGATGCCGGCCGGTTACCAATCCAAATATCAGTCTCAGCCTTCGTGTACCAACAGTTCTACTCTACAATTCATGACCGCAAATGCAGGCGGCAAGACCCTGCTTCAGTATGCCATGCAAGCTTCCAATAAGAGCAGAACATGCCTATCCCCGCAAAATTTCCATCGCCACCTCCAAGTCCTGAATCTCCTTCTTCAGCCTATCCCTACACTCCCTCGTCCGACGAGACTCCCCAGCCACAGCATGCACAGTCTTTGGGTCCAAACCCAGGACCCATTGCTCCGAGAACAGCCGAAGGGGACTCTCAGGGCCAGAAAGCAGCTTGTAGTCGACCGCCTGGCTGAAGACATTATCAACAAACCGTTTGTACGCTACCTTGTAGTAGGCCTCAAGGTTGTCGTGGATGGTCTCGGCGGCGTGTGCGGTGTTGCTCTTGTTGGAAACGGCCTCTGCAACAGCATCTAGGTTAATAACGAGCTCGGGTCGGTCCCGGTAAACATGTTCGACTCGGGCGTGGGGCCGCAGCGTATCCCGGATCCGCACGCCGTAACTCTTCTGGTGATTATGGTTAAAGTAATGATTCAGTGTGTACGGCTTCAGCTGCCGCTCGACATTCACCAGCAAGGTCGCCTGGTTCATGCCACCCTCATACTTGGCGCAGAGGTCGCTCAGGATGGCAGAGAAGACATCCTGGAGCACCTGGGAGTCTGCACAGACTACCTTTAAAGCTATCAAGATGAAGCGATGAACGAGGAGGATAATCTTGCTGAGGAATTGCTTCGCGATTCTCTCCCACTTAGTGGACTGCTCTCGGAATACTTGTGGAAGAACAGCGTGGCCGATGGAGCCCAGGTCCAGACCGCGGGACCGCCTGTGGACAGTCTCAATCCACTTCATGATACCCTTTTTCGGATAGTCAACAGACCAATCGGCGACAATGATTTTGTCCAAGTCGGGGAATTCCTCGGGGGTAGGAATGTCGAATGTGTCAAGCTGCAGAACGCTATCGTCATCCTCATTTCTTTCCCCTTCCTCCTCGTTATTCTCACCGTCTTGAGAATAGAGGCCAGGGCTTCCAGGAGTAGACACTTCCTCTGAAACGGTAACCTTGCGCGACTCCTCTGATTCGAAGAGATATGTGCGAGCAAACTTTTCGAAATCATCGTTAAACTGTTCTGTGATGTTGACGACAGCTGTGATAAGCCGCAGGGCGTTACTGTCAAATGCCGGATGTGCCGAGTAGTCAGCATCCAGAGCGGCACGGACCAGAGCCTGGAAGTTGCTTGCAATGCCGACGAGGTATTGCTGTTGCTCGCGCTCTGTCTGACGAGGCGCTCCGAGATCACTGAGTTTTTTCACGGCATTCGCCAGCTTCTGGCGCGTCTCACTACGGAGCTCGGGGAATGCACGATCAGTAATCTCGCCAAGTAGCTCCTCCAGCCGTTCCCTCAGTGCGTGTATTCCGAGACGATCTTCCGGGAGGTCGTCCCAAGGATGTTCCAGGAAGATAGCCTCACGCTTGCGGAGAGCAGCTAGGGCATTGTCCTCTTCGCCGTCATCGTCACCCCCGCGGTTGGTAATCACATGGTACCCAAGCTTGAGGGGTTTCCGCTTGCCTTCAACCAAATTCACTACGGCGTGTCTGGCAGTACGCTCCGTCACCAGATCGGCTTTGGTTAAGATTCCAAGGGTCCGGTCGCCGGCTGGATCAGCCTCCTCTGCCAGAGTAAGGATCTCCTGGGTGGCGACGTCGACGTTACTGGGCAAAACGGCAAGGATGATGGTTCGACTGTCCTTGATATACCTCTTAACCATGTCCTTCACAAGTTCCTTGTCCTTGTTGGTAGTGACACCTTCGGTAGTCGTGCGGAAGATGCCGGGAACATCAATGATAGTAAGATAATCGTCGTCAGGGCCGCATTTCTCAATTTTCAGTACGTCCTCAGAAAAGGTGTTCTCGCCAGCTGGGTTGTCAGTGGTTTTAATGTCCATGAGAGCGTTGGCCTGTTGCAGGAATTAGATGCGGAATCTGATTCCATTTTAGGATTGGCAAGACTTACCTCTGCCAAGATGTCGGGAAAATCTATGCGGAGCTGTGCAGTCGTTTTTACCTGCCTGCGGTACGATTGAAGCTTCTTCTTGTGTTCATGTGAGGCATGTGGCCCAGGAATGATGTTGATGTCGATTCGTTCTTGTGCTTCGCGGCGGTGTGTGATCTGGGTAGCATACCGTGTGCAAAGCTCTTGGCCGCGGGGGAAAGGGATCCCCGTTAAGCTTTCTAGCAACGACGACTTCCCCGAGCTTTGGTCACCCACGGCCACGAGCTGTGGTAGAGGTAGGTATACGCCGATGTTTCTTTCTCGGAGTTGATCGATCTTTTGGAGGCGATCCGCACTCGTCAAGAGGGGGAGGTGCTGGCTACTGGGCTCGGGAGACATTACAGCGGGATGAATGATATGGAAAGAAAGATACTTGATGAATGAAGTAGAAATTGAAGGGGAGGTATCTCAAGGCATGGACTGCTGGTTTATATATATATGAAGTGAGAACGGGTGTCTTTTGCTCAGGAGACGACCGGAGTATGACCTCCTACAGCAACGCAGGGATTAGGAACTGCTCACTGTGAGGAATAGGCATGGGACCAGGGCGCACTAACCGGCATTTTAATTGGAAATACTACGTAGCCAATTACTAGTACCAAGGAAGGTCGAGGTGGCTGTGTCTGCGGAGTTAGCCAACGAAGACGCCTGGCCCTACTCTGTGTTGGTGCGCATTGCGCCTCCAGTAAATATAGGCAAGGCTGTCCGTGTTGCAAACCACTCCTGCGATTTTTTTGAGTCAGGCTTGAGATAATCCCGGCAGAAGGCTGGCGTCAGGGCTCTGGGGCTGGGATCTACTGGATACCAGTGCAAATTAGTTGGCCCGGTTGTAACTTGATTTCTGACGAGATGAAAGTATACAACATGTTCATGTGTCACAATGTGAACCAATTTTCCCAGCCTGCAGTTGTCCCTTCAAGACTTACTGCCAAGCCGCTGACGAGGTATGCGGGAGGCCGTCCAAGTCGGACGAGCATACAATAGATACCATCTGCCTGCTACATCGCTGCCTTGAACCTATCGTATCCTGCCGAGGCTTTCTTGGCATTGCTTTGATACTGAGTTGGTAATAAAAGTGGATAATGGGACAAGAGGGACATCCTCACATCTTAAGGGAGAACTGAAATGGCACCTTGGTAGACTGCTCTCGCAGCCATGTACAACGACGTGGCACTGATTCAGTCGCGAAGTTGGACTGGCTGCACCAGAGCTGCATCAGCCAGGTGCAGGCCCATCCTGTAAATGGCGGGAAACGGCAAGGATTGGCGTACCCAGCTTGACAGTGAGCGGCTGCGAGGTAAGCCGTGTGAACAAAGAGCCCCAACAAGTCATTTCAATTTGACGCTCTGATTGCAACAGGGTTGTTGGCGCCTGGTAAGCGCCCTGAAAGATTCTGCTGATAAACACTAGGTCTACCCATCCAACGCTTGTTAGGTGCAGCACCACTCAACAGAGAATGCCTGATACATTTTTACCAAAAGTAGCGGAATGTTGATTGGTTCACAGTTCCAACATGTTTTGTGATCGACTGCTAAACCAAATAAATCCAAGGCTTTCTGGTTTCCTGCAGTTATGATAAGGTAAAGCACACCGGCAACGGGCCACGCGGCACGTCATGCAGCAATGTGTTGGTCCTCCCATCCACGACCAACTATGTAGGCAAGTCAATTTGTTGGACTCTCGGGCGCCTTCTCTTCAGCGCCTACTGCGTGCAATATTCATGCACGCAACGCTGGCTATTGCGTATTGCGGCGGTGCTTCTCCTTTACCTGGAACCAACACCAGCAGAAACACTCGTGGTTCGATCCCCCATCATTGACTCCGTCAAGCTTGACTCATATTTTGTCAATTGCATTTTGCAATCCTAGCGGGCCTCCTGCTTCTCATTTACGTGTCGGTATTCGTGCCGCAATCAACCTCATACAGGCAGCCAAAAGTACGGCTCCCAAGAGATTGAATAAACTTGAAAGCACGGATACATACATACATGCAGGTAGAGGGACGGTCAGTCAGTCAGACAAACAACTTACTTGCCTTGCTGCCAAAAAATACTTGTAGCAGTGTGTCGTATTTTTGTGGCAATCATGCAGGTATAGAGGACCACATAAATTTTGGAAAATAATTGCGGCGGATCAAAATGCTGGGAAGCTCGCGAGGGCTTTTCGTTCATTGCATGAGTTACGCTTCGGCCATTGCGAGACTTGCTGCAGCGGCATGTACACTATTGGCTGTTGGCTTCTATAATCAACAATTGCAAAGCAATCAATTGTGAAGACTTGTAAAGAGGAGAGGTTTCCTCTCAGAATCAACTGAAAGCTTTCTGAGTTACATAATTCATAGGCTGCCAAGGCGTAAGCCTTCCTCAGAAGGCATTGTACGCCTGCTCATGACGTCTTTTCACGCCAAATATGACTGAAATCTCCATAACTCATCGATGCAAAGTCCGAATGGATAGGCACATATCTGTGAACGTTACTGTGTCAATCTTTTATGAAAACCCAGACAGTGGGAGGAGCTTTGTCTTCCGATAGCTGACAGCAAGTCAAGTACCTGATGAAATTTCGTGAGCTGTTTGGCAGAGATCAATCAGGACAAGAAAGAGACGCGCTTACACAAATGTCACATGTTGTTTAGTTGCCATAAGAGAAAATGATGTGATGTTTGTGAGACTCATCGTTCGTGGGTACTTATGGAGCCTTTCTTTGTTGGCTTTGTCTTTGCTTAGGCTTGAAACCACAAAGTCTTTACATTTGTTCTGCTTGTATCTTTTTCAATCACGTTCCTCCCTGCTACTTCCAGTCAACTGGCTCATCTCCATATACTTTCCGGTTCCAACTCGGTTTGAATATTTATATAAAACTGCTCCTCCAATGCATTTCTTTTCCTCTGATTTACAAAGTGTCTTCCATCAATCCGAACCGGCAAAATTCACAATTTCTACACAATCAGACGGAAGAGTAGCTACCGACCTCGAAATGACGGACACCAACCAAGACTCTGGCATGGACCAGCCCCCTGATGCTGTCGCCAGCTTGGATGAGCAGATCGAGAACGCGGACACATGCGAAGCATGGACAATGGGCGATGATCTCTCTCCCGAATGTGCCTTGGACCCGTACGAGGCTCCCAAACCGACCGACGAGCAGGGAACCTGTATTGTCTGCAAGAGACGACCTACCTCTCGCAAGTGCGCCCAATGCGGGAACGACTGGATCTGCTGCCAGTCTTGCGAGGAATACATGGACCTTGTCAAGGATTCTCATACAGATGTTGCTACGCACATGATTGCCTGCCAGAGCCGTCCCCAGACGACTGCCGATATCATCTTGGGGGCTGTCGGTCGAGATGAACTCCCCAATGACCCTCAGGCCGAGGATGACTACGGTTTCAGCCGCTGCAGGTCCCTTGACTGCTACAAGCTTTTGACAGTCTACCATGATCTCATCATCAATTTGCACGTTACTCCCTACGAGCTTGATGTTTGGATGAAGGAGAACAGGCTGTACGAGCGCATCGGCGCCAAGATCAAAGCAAGACCAATATCAATCAACTCCTCGGCCCGTGCCTGGTTCTCAAACCATAAGGCCGTATTTGTCAGACCGACGTATGGCAATGATGACCAGCGACTATGAGGTAAGGAACTTGGCCATTCCGCTTTATCACGTTTACTAATAGTTAGTTCCACCAGGACCTCGTCGTCTTTACGGACTTGCAATGCTGTTCTACTCACAGTGATGAGTCGAGGCCTAGCGACTGTTGCTAACTGGGTCATCAGTCCAAGATGAAGGGAGAAAAGTGGGTAGGTATTCTAGGAGTTTATGCATTTCGACACTTGTGGTCTCCTTCCCATAAAGATGTTCAGCTGGAAAATCTGGACTTATTTAGGTCTGTAGGAACCACAGCAGTGCAGTTTGCTTTCCAAATATTCCACCAGTAGTGGTTTGACCCAAGTGATCACATAGTCCTTACTGTACAACTCTTCTTTAATATCGCAAAGCTCATTTCTTGTGCTTCTCCCGAATGCAAATGATGTTCTGCAACACTCCCAGACCACCCTAGCTTTATTGTGCCTATGAAAGCTCTGAAGAATATCGGTCTGCCAAACATCGTCCTATGGCTGGAAGTTGTACTTCTTGCGTGCACGAGCCTCAATAAAAGAAGGCCAGAGGAGGTACAAATACTGTGCAGCGGCGTACGGAAACTTGGGCAAGATGACGTTACCAGTGATGCCACGATCAACTGTATCAATACACTTGTCGGCAACGTAATCGATCTTCAACCCGTGCTTATTCGGGTCATCTTCTCTGACAGGGCCAGCATCCACTGCAGATGCTCGGAAGTTCCCTTCGATAGTTGCCGGCAGGATGAAGGCGAACGCAATATTCGGGTGCTCGATTGCCAAAGACTGGAACAGTAACAGCGAAGAGGCTTTCGTCGCCGCATAGAGCGCTCTCGTGGGCGCAGGGATCACTGCAGCAACCGAAGAGACCAGCAGAACCGAGGGCGACTCGGAGGTTCTCGTCAACATGGGAATCTATCAAATCTTAGTGCCGTAACCATTCTGAGAACGAGAGTAAAATCTCACAAATGTCAGAGCCGAAGCGAACGGTCCGTAGAAGTTACCCTTCAAAGCCCGACCCGCAATGTCAACGGCACTTTGGATCCCTGCCGCGTCCGCGTCCGCGTCGGTGGACTGGGTCCCAGTGAGAGCCATAATGGGCCGCAGGGCAGAGACACCCGCGCAGATGTGTAAAGTGTCCAAACCCTGCCATTCCTCTTCGAGACGAGTCCTTAGGCTGACCAAATCGTCGACGTTACTAAAATCTGCAACGTGCCAGATACATCTCTCACCGCACTCTTCGGAGAGGGCCGCGATCTCCTCGGCCCGGCGTGCGACTACGCAGACACGTGCTCCGCGGGATGCATACCGCTTAGCAACAGCGCGACCGACGCCACTGGAAGCTCCGAGGATGAGGACGCGCTCGTTAGAGTGTTTGAGGGGCTTGTAACTTCTGCGTGACCGAGCTGCCAGATTCCGTCGGGTGACAAGGACAGCCAGCGCAGCGAGCGCGAGGTAAACGACGCGGTACCCCATAAGGATTCCAGTTGACGTTGAGCGGTGTGTGGATCTGGAGCGTATTCTGTGTAAAACTTACCGAGGTTTAAGTCAGATCCAGTGGGTGCACATCTGCGGCTATGACGTGACAGGGAACCGTAAGTATTGAGAAGCCCGGTCGTACGGGTTAAAGTTGTTCCTGACTCATGTCTGGGTGCCACTTTTAGCGCCACACTCACGTACGATTTGCAGGGCTGGGCTCAGGTGGAAACATTAATGGGAGCGGATACGGGATTTCAGTAAGCAGACGCCCTCGGCAAACCAATCGCGTGAGAACAGAGAACTGCCCCTACGTTTTGATGGTGTTAAGGCAGCGTATAGGTGAGATAAAGTGCCTTTGCAGTGACATTAACGGCAGACTGTGCATTAAAGGGACCATGGTAATAGCTGTGGCCCATCTATTGAACACTGTTCTAGACTCTAGTATTGGTAATCGACCAGGGGATGTTGGTGAAGAGTGGCCCACCCCGGCGACTCCATTTCTAAGCGCTTGTGTTACTCTTCAGCAAAGTATGAGTATGTTCTTGGAATAGATAACTAGAACAATTGTAAGCATAGTATCTTGTAAAGTCGAGTGGAGAGAAACTCGAAATAAACAACCTTATCATAGCATTAATTGAAGATATATACTACTCAAGATAACTGTGACAGTTGTATACTATGAAGCTCCATTCAGACTTATGGCCCACTACACTGGCTTGTTGTTAGGCGACAGCTTGGCAGCCAGCAATATTGTGCATATTGGTCTATTCTTGCTAAGCGAGTGAGGTGTTGTTGTTGTTGACACGTCATTTCTAACCTTAAACAATAAACAGAACAAGGTTTGAAGGCCATAATACTTATATCCCTTATTGCAATAGGGAATCGAGCATGGGTTGAATGCATGACTCGGATATGCAATGTCCAGGTCTGACACACCCCCTCAGAGGGTCGTCTTGTTGTAAGATGAGCTTCTGCAATTCAAGCATTTAAACAGTACTCCAGCAATCCCAAATATTCTCCTTATCAAATAGAGACTGTTGAAGGCTCTGT
>MU844593.1:0-67435 GCA_030867245.1 Colletotrichum eremochloae | reverse complement strand
TATTATTACTTAGTAGAGGGCCCTTATTATTATTATTATTATTCTCTAGAGGACCCCCTTTATTATTATTCTCTAGGGGCCCCTTATTAGCTACTCTAAAGGTAGTATTTCCCTTATATTATTTAGGCTTTTTATAATAGTATAGCTTAATAATAGTAGAGTAAAAGATTTATAGGCTATAGGGGAGCTCTATAGTATACTTAGTATTATTAACTATAATAAGGTAGTATAGGCCTTATTAGCCTTCTTTTTTATACTATACTTAAATAGGGGATTAAAGTAGGAGTATAGTAGTCTTAAATATATCTAGGCTGTTATAAGTAGTAATTACCTTATTAATCTAACGCTTAGTATAAATCTACTATACTATCTCTATAGCCTTTTTACTATTTTAGCCCTCTTTATTATTATTAGTAATAATAGTAAAGAGTTTATAATCTATAGGTATACCCTAAATATAAGTAAGGTAGGAATAAGGCTATCTAAGCTAGTAGTATTATTAATTACTTTTATAGTAAGCTATAAGGCTACTATAAGGAATTCTCCTTTATTATAAAAGATCTTATATATATAGTATAGAAGTATATAGTATCTTTTAACCTTACTAATACTATTATAAGCCTTAATTAGGACTTCTTTAATATAGATTAAAAGGGTATATATAGATTATTTAAATTTAGCTATATAAAAATTAAGGCTAATATCTATAATAATCTAATCTAATAGGCTAAGATATATATTAATCTAATATATATAAAGTACCTCCTATATATACTTAGTAGTAATATTCTTAAGGAATTATACTACTTAAAATAAGGTAGCTATATTAATAATATATAGCATAAGGTAGTTACTATTAAGATATACTATATTAATAATAACCTTATAGTTAAAGTTATAGTTATTATCCTATAAAGAGAACTTAAACTAGCTTAGTACTATAGCGTTTAGTTAGTACTAATAGTAAGCCTTAGTAATCTTCTTTAGGGCTAAGATCTCTACTTTATTACTAGATTACTAAAATACCTTATAAAGCTACTAGACTAATAGATAGCTAAATTAGTAGTATACTTAATATAGCTTAGTATTAATAAGATAGTACTAGGTAATACTTTAGGTTAAGTATTCTAATAGTATTTATAGATACCCCTATTTATATATTATAAGGATAATAGTATTACTTTAGATAAGTTAGTTAGTAAGGTTATTAAATTTAATCCTCTAATAATCTATA
Organism: Colletotrichum eremochloae; assembly: GCA_030867245.1. Taxonomy (NCBI): domain Eukaryota; kingdom Fungi; phylum Ascomycota; class Sordariomycetes; order Glomerellales; family Glomerellaceae; genus Colletotrichum; species Colletotrichum eremochloae. Next base: position 66,201 of record MU844593.1, on the reverse strand, counting down.
TCTATAAGGTAGAGTAAGAAGGGAGTATTACTAGGTATTATATAGAAGGTAAGGGTACCTAAGGGAGTAATAATATTACTAGCACCCTTAGATATAAAATATATCTTATTACTAAATTAGATCCTTACTTCTCTAGTATAATTTATATCTAGGGGTAAGTCTCTACTAAATAGCTTATAGAGGGTAAAATACTATTAGTATCCTACTATTAAGTACTCTACTATACCTAAGTCTAGTATAATACTTTAAAAGGTAGTTACTAAATACTAATTATTAATAGTAAAGATATCTACTATAGGCTAGGTATCTTTATCTTAATCCCCTTAGAGATCTTCCTTTATAATAAAGTATACTATTATTTAGTTATATAGTATAAAAAATAATAAAGGGCTGTTTACTACTATATAGTTAAAAAAGGTAGTTAATATAAAAAACGTAGTACTAAGCTTATTATTATAATTTATATAATTATTATTCTTATTATTTAATTTAAAGGGCTTATATCCTTTAAAGTTAGTAATAAATTATTAAAAAGCCTCTATTAATCCCTCTATTAGGTATTAATCCTTATACTAGTAGTAGGATTAGTAGTATTTATCCTTAGAGTACTTAGTTGACTAGTATCTTAGTTTTCTATATATATAATACTTTTTTAAAGAAGTATTATACTAATACTAATTATAGTTAAAAGGGTGTTATAGGCTATTATTTACGTAATTATAGTTATTATAGTTAGAAGGGTTATACTAGTAGTAGCTATACTAGCTGTTATATATATAGTTAGTTTAGTACTAATTATTACTAAGGTATTTATATTAGTTATTTATATTAGTAAGATACTAGTATAATATATATTACTACTATTACTTAATCTTAGTAGTATTACTAATAGTAGATCTTAGCTAACTATATATACTAGTAAACGTTAAGGCTAAGTTAAATAGCATAAGGGTATATTCCTTTACGCCTTAGTAGGAGTTAAGAAGCTAATTATAGAAGGCTATATTAGATAGGGTGCTAATCCTTATAATAGATTATAAGAGGGTATTTACTTACTAAATAAGTATCTTAAGAGCTTTAGGCTTACTCTTTTTAGAGTTATTATAAATAGTACTTATAAGGGTAGTTCTTTATAGCTTTATAAAGTAGGCTTAGTATGTTTCTTCTATCTTAAAGTTACCCTTAAGTATTATAACTATAGTATAAAAGTTAAGGGTATATAATAGATTATAAAGATAGTTAGTATAAAAGTCTACTATAGCCCCTTTAAGTATAATAAAGAATATACTAATAAATTAGTCTTATAGTATCCCTACCTTAAAGTAATAGTTTTAGAAGATAGTAAGCTTAGATTTAATTAATTTATATACTCCTCTACTATATTTAAGCTCCTCTAGGTATATCTTAATAAAGTTAGTAAGCTAGTAGAGAGGTAGTATTCTTCTAATAGATAGTATAGTTATAATTAGTATTAGTACTATACTAAGGAAGGGAGGGATAAAATTAGGGTTATTATATAAGGAGTTTAAATTAACTACTAACCTTTAGTTAGCTAAAGCTAAAGCTAAAGCTAGAGCTAAAGCTAAAGCTAAAGCTAAAGCTAAAGCTAGTACTAATAAACTATCTAGCTATAGGTCTAATAGTAATAATCCTATAATATTATAAATAAAGTTAGGGTTATTAGCCCTTACCTTAAAGTTATTACTTTTATCTATATTAGCTATTACTTACTCCTTTATCTACTTTAGTATCTTAAGGGCTAATATAATAGTATATACTTATAGTATAATTTAGCTACCTTAGGTAGTACTAATAAATATCCCTTAGTAGAGGAGATAATTATAAAACCTTATTAAAGTATTATAATATATTACTATAAAGTCCTTTTTAGTTTATCCCTTAAAGTTATCTTATAAGGTATCCTATAGGCTAGTCCTATAGAGCCCTTCTCTTATATACCTTATTATCTAAAAGATAATAATAGTAGCTAGGGCTTTCTTCCTTTTATCCTTAGAGGTATTAGTAGGGATATTACTAATATAGGTATTACCCTATTATTTAATATTAACTTAGCCCTAATACTACTTAGGGATAGGGAATAGGTTCTTAATATTTATAGGGTATAAAGGATCCTACTTTTTAGTAAGGAATTCCCTAGGTACTATTAATAATAGTTATAATTATCTAAAAATAGATTCTTACTAACTATAATAGTTATAATTATCTAAGAAGGGACTCTTACTAACTATAATAGTTATAATTATTTAGAAATAGACTCTTACTAACTATAATAATTATAATTATCTAAGAATAAACTCTTATTAACTATAATAGTTATAATTATCTAAAAATAAATCTACTATCTTCTATTAGCCTTATAACCTCTTAAATATAGGTATTTACCCCTAACTATATAGGCTTAAGGGTAAATCTATTTATTAGAGGAATTACTACTAATAGTATAAATAATAGATAAAGGATATAATAAAGGAAAGGGTAAAAAATATAATAAGAGTAATAATAGTAGTTTAGATAAGAGAGAAAGTAATAGAAGGGGATAAAAAAGATAAAGAAGGAGGACTTAAGGGTAAGGGCTAGTAAGGTTTAAATACTTAATTACTACTATAGAGATTAATAGGCTAAGGATACTAATAATAAAATTTAAGAAAGTAATAGTAGTAGTAAGAGGTGTTAGTAATAATACCTATTAGAAGTAGACTACTTACTATTAGCTACTAATATAATATTAAAAGTAGATTAATCTATAGGCGTTACTATTAGATATTATAATACTAATAGGAAGGGGTAGAAAATATAAAAAGGGCCTATTTACTTAGGTATTTATAAAGGTAAAAAATTTATTTACCTTAAATAGTAGTAAAGATATTAACATAGTAGTTTTAGTAATATACCCTTAGTAGTAATAGGTAACTAAAAGAGTTATATAGTTAGAGGATTTACTATAGCTAATAAGATAGTAAGTAATATATAAGTAAGGAAAGAGGGGACTTCTCTATAAGTAATAAAGTTAAAGATAGTAATCTTTTACGTAATAGATATAAGGCTAAAGGGGTTTTTATTAATATTATTAACTATAACTTATACTAAGTAATTAGTATTTTCTATTAGGTAGTACTAAGTAGCCTTAATAGGTAGTATTTATAGTTTCTTTTATTAACCTTACTAATCTATAATAGTAGTAACTATAAAGTTAACTACTAATTAGTATTAGTATTATAAGATCTAACGTTAGATATAGGGGTTAAACTATAGTATATTTAAAGATATTACTAGAGTTAAATAGAAGAGAAAGAGGGCTAGTAAGCTAGCTAGTAATAGTGCTATAGATATTAAAAGAGCCGTTAAGGTAGATTACGTAGCGTGGCATGTGATCCAGATTAGCTCCTCTACTATCCGTAGATGCTCAGCATCCCGACAAAAAGTCTGCAATCTGAAGAATCCACCTTGTACATGATTTGGTACTACGTAGCTAATATCGGAGGCGCCGGAATACTCACTCTATGTCGGGGGTTGCCGGTAGATTAACTGCCCCTTTTTAGTCAGTTAACAGTCTCTAACCACTTTTTACGACCTAACAAGTTAACGTACAGCAGCAAGACGGACCCGAAAGATCTCTGGGAGTCGTTACACGAGACAGGGATATGTCATGGATCCATATTTCAGAATATTTCACGGATTCGAAGCAGCGGACAGCTGTCCCTCTGTACCTTTGAGATTGCCAACACTGCCTCCATCATGCCGTGTTCTTACGAGAGTCAGCACGTCGTGCACCCAACGACTTTAGACTCGGCGTTCCAGGCAGCGTACGCTCCGCTCTTCTCAACAGGGATGCAGCTAAAGGCTGCTCTAGTGCCAAGGCGACTAAAGAAGTTAAGAGTAGCCTCTGCCCTCCTCAACATCGGGGCTGGGTCTTTGATGCATACGCAAGCCTGCTTGAAGAAGAAAACCTCTCCATCCTTCTCTACAGACCTCACCGTTTTCGGAAGCCCTATCGGCGACGATGTTCCATCCACCACCCCGGAAACGCTGCTCGAGATCAAGGGTCTCACGTTCCAGTCGCTCGGGGGCAGCCTCTCAGGGCGTAGACCACAGAGCGGCGCTTACAGCTCTTGGACATGGGCCCCAGATATCACTCTGGCAGACACCGACTGGCTGAGAAATCGGTTGAGCGTCAGCGTGGAGCCTGAAGAGAAGGTTCTCATGATGGACCTCCGGCGATGCACCATCCATTTCATAGTAGAAACAGTAGGGCATCTGACGGATGACGACATTAAACGACTGGAAGGCCACTGGAATAAATTCTATGGGTGGATGAGGACGTAGCTTATAATCGCTCGAGACAACTGGTTAGGCTCTGATAGCTCTAGCTGGCTACACGATGACGATAAGTAGAGAGCGAGCGTTAAAGCTAGAGCTGTGGAGGGTGGGGTTAACGGCGAGATCCTCTCTCGGCTAGGGCTGCGGCCGCTTTCGATGCTGAGGGGCGAGGTTGAGCCGCTCGAGCTGATGATGGAGGGGCGGCTCCTTTCCAGGTACTACGTTGAGGCGCTCAAGTGGAACTGGTCTAACACCCAGGCAAGCCAGCTCATCAAACTGCTCGCCCACAAGAATCCCCGCAGCCGGGTCTTAGAAGTTAGCGGGGGGACGGGGGGCTACACGGAACTCATCCTGAGCGCACTGGGAGATTCCAAGCCTGTGGATCTCTACGACTTCACTGATATCTCAGGCGGCTTCTTCGAACCTGCGCGCGAGCGGTTCGAACGCTGGCGGGACGTCATGACGTACAGCACTCTGGATATTGAGAAGGACCTGGAGGTCTAAGGCTTTGAGTGCGCCTCTTACGACATCGTGATGGCCTGCCAAGTCCTGCATGCGACCACGGACATGAAGCGGACGCTGGGGCACGTCCGCAAACTGCTCAAGCCGGGCGGCAAGCTCATTCTCGTCGAGACAACTAACGATCAGCTCGACTTGTTCTTCACGTTTGGCTTGCTTCCGGGCTGGTGGCTCAGCAAAGAGGAGGAGCGGCAGTCGACCCCATCACTCACCCCCGACCTGTGGCAGACAATGCTGACCGCGAGCGGCTTCAGCGGTTTGGAACTGGAAGTCCGTGACTGCGACGATCCAGAGTTCTACATGATCAATACAATCATGTCCACGGCCAAAGGAAAAGAGCCCGTGGCGAGAGAGATGTGTTCATCCTATCTGGAAACCCTTCTGGTCTACGACGCCGCGGCTGCGCCGTACTGCACCACGCAGGCGACATCACCGACGCCAACCACCTCGCTGCGATGCAACTGCGGCGCGAGGAACAAAACATGCCGCCGGTCCGCGGCATCGTGCACTGCGCCATGGTACTTCAAGACGCGCTCTTCGCGTCAATGACGGCACAAGACTTCAACGCGACTCTGCGGCCTAAGGTCCAGGGGGGCTGAGACCTCCACAAAATGGCGGCGGCGGCAACAACGGACGACGTCGACTTCTTCGTCATGCTGTCGTCGCTCGTCTGCGTCATGGGAGGCGCGGGCCAGGCCAACTACGCCGCCGACAGCGCTTTACAAGACGCCCTCGCGCAGCACCGGAGGGCTCTGGGTAAGCATGCCGCGACGATCGACCTCGGCATAGTCAAATCCCTTGGTTACGTCGCCGAGAGCAGCGGCGCGGGCCACGGGGTCGCGGAGCGTCTCGCACGGATCGGTTACCAGGCCTTGCACGAAGAGGAGGTTCTGCACCTGATCGAAAAGGCTATCGACCTCGCCAAACTCGTCGAGAATCTCGCCAGGGGGGGCCGTTGTCATGGGCATAAACGCATCCAAGGGCGCGCACTGGACCGAGGCCCGCTGGATCCAAGAACCGCGTTTTGCGAGGCTTAAATACCGCGAGGAAGACGGCGAGGCTCTAAGGTCGTCGTCGTCAGCGGGCTGGCGGAAGCAGCAAGGCCTGGACTGCAGCGGTGGTGACAAGGAGGAAAACGACGCGCGCGGCGAGCTCGGGCGGGCAGTATCCTTCGACGAGGCGGTGGCGATCGTGCGGCGGGAGATGACGCACAAGCTTGTGAGGATGTTTGGGCTGGCTGAGGATAATGATGATGGTGTGACGGCGTCCAAGAGCCTCTCATCCATCGGCGTTGACTCGCTCGTCGCAATCAAGCTGCGAAACTGGATATCGTCGCGGCTTAACCTTGGTGATGGTCTCGAGCTCCTCCTTGGAGAGCTGGAACCGGAGGGAGAAGGGCCACGAGCAGGCGTCAGGGTTGGTTTTGTCGGGGCGCGGGGGCAGACGTGTCGCCACCAGTTGGCGTGGAGGGTGTTGTAGACATCAGGAACGTCTTCGTGAGCGATGGAGGCGTTGGAGTATATAGAGGCAATCTGCCTCAGCTGGTACAGCGGTTCTTTGACGTCGGTCTTGACGCGCTGGCGGGAAGACATGGCGTCCGTGTGTGTGTGTGTGCGTGTGTGTGTGCGGGCGGACGCACGGGCGGGCAAGCAAACAGACGGAAAATTTCAAAACCAACAAAAGGTAAAAGACGGACAAGACAGCAGTGGACAATCAACAAAACACGGCTCCCAGGAGAAGAAGAGAAGAAGAGAAGTACGTGGGTGTACACCTGCACCCTTGTGGCCTGACGATGAGTAGGTACAGCTGGGCAATAGATGTCTAGGTAGGCGACGCAGGCTCTTCTGGAAGGGTTTACACGATAGAGAGACGGCGCAGGCAATAGATAACAGGGCACTTTAGCGAAGAAGAAGGTCAAAGGAGGTGCGTGTGTTATAACCTTATAGTTAACGTATTTCTCATAATGTGACAGCAACTAAGTAAGCATTTATAGTTAGACAGGAAATATAATAGAGTCTAGTCTGTTGTAGTGTTATAGTAGGGCCTCTGGCCTTGTATTGTGTTTTAAGAGCTTCTACCGTTGAGGACTTTTACTTCAACCAATCCACCCATTCGATGGAAGATTCAACAGAGGCATCATCACTGGTTCAGTGCGGTGTTGGCTGCTACGTTGGCCACTCCGTGGCAGTCACGGCCTTGATGGAAGATTTGGAGCCATCATCGTGTGGCTGGCTGCGAGCCCGACCTTATAGGTTTACCAGAGCCAGCACCGGTTCGTCGTGAAGCGTGGCTCCGGAGTCATCGCCGGTGCTGGCTCCGCGAACCTGCCTGACCTTATTCCGCCGGTTGTCGCCAAGGTTTTCCATGGCATGATTGAAGTGAAGTCTTATTTGGTAGTTGCTCTGAGTTATTGGATATCTAATACCGCTTTAAGAGACTGAGGGATGGCGCGGGCTAAAGGTGCTGTATTAGGTTATTACGTATTGAGATTCATGTACTTAGTCAAGTACACCAGACCACGTATATAGGTCTAGAGTATATTCTTCTCCAACAGTAGTTAAGTAGTTAAGCACCTTAGTGGTAATAATTAGGGTGCTTGTTGGAATAGCATTCATGGCACGGTTCGTACGCTTGAGTCAGTAACCTACAAGCCTATAAAAGGGTGAGCTTTCTGCCCTTCTAGACTTAGAGAAACTAAGCCTTTTACATCTACACGCGTGTTAGAGTCTTCATTTATGGTCCTTCCAACAGTGCTAGTTGTTTGCTGTTGGACCTGAAGAAAAGAAAGAAAAGTTGCTGACTCTGACTGATGTCTACTACTAATGTAAAGGCAGCCGCTATGGATGCAGGCTGGCGTAGGGAATAAAGGGCGCATCTGCGACGCTATCTGATGGGGACTATTGTACACTGTTGGAGGTTGTGTTAATCGCCAAAGGGGAGGTTAGTTGTATCGATTATTACTCCATATACATACATACATACTATATATACTCTGTATAAGAAAAGATGTTGTGGTGTCGTTATGGCGGTGCCGCTGTGGAGGTGCCGCTGTGGCGGGTCGGCTCGGCGGCTAACGTCTAACACACACGCACAACCCCCGCGAGCCGTGACAAATCCCCGGGAAGGAGAAGGAGAAGGAGTAGACAGACGGGTGACAGGGGCGCTGACAGCAACGAACGTATGTGATTACAGGCATGAGAGAGCTCGGCGAGTCGGATGCCTCCCTCCCCGGCCAACGAGGGCGAGCAGCACCAGTGCACCAGGAGGACCATCACAGTATCATCACCAGACTTCCTGCATGCTTTGATTGATTCTAAAAATCTTTATGCTGATGCTTGCTAGGTGCTCCCTCCTATACGTCCCTTGATGTAACTCTACTTGTCTCACATGGTGGTATTAGCTGTTCCGCGCAAAGAGCCAGGCCTCGTGTGCGCCACAGCTTTCCCCTTCTATCCGTCCGGCCGTTTCCCTTGATATGAAGCGTTCGAGCCCCTTGTGCGGGACACGTGAAGAACATGCTGTAGTTCTAACATTCAGTTGCTCTTGGCCGTATTGTTATTGATATTATGGGCCAGACACACAATGTCTGCGAAGTTGAGGATCGTCTCACATCGGTCGTCGGCTTTGCGGAGATCAAACCACTGGGTGGCTTTCACACAGATGTATTCGGTAAAGGGCGCCTTGTCGTCTCTTGAGTGGGCTCGAAGCTGTTCAACGTAAGCTTGCGAGATGTCAACCTGTAAGAACCGGATGTTGTAGCGGGCGGCTAGGATGACCATGATGCTGCTCCGGAACGCCGGGTTAGCTATCTTTCCACCAGAATAGTGTTAAATTTGGTGACAAAGGAGGCGTACTAATCATCAGGCCCTTTCTAGGCGCCGGTCGTAAGCCTTACTGCGAGCGCCTCCCTAACCACTTGTCCTAGACAATAGTCCGAGACCAGGCGGATTCCATCGACAGATTGGCCCATGGTTCGCTTTGCTTCGAGAATAGCAACGCGGCCCGGGGGGTCTCCAGCGGTGGTGATGGCAAGACCGCCGTCATGCTGAGACGTAAAAGCATACGTTCCAAATTGGAATGTTCTGCGCCAGGCAGGACAGTCGTCAAAGGTGACGAAAGTAACTGCCTTAGGATCGCTCTGTGAAGGGAGCCACGGGAGTGCATTGCGGATAAAGGCGGACATAAACCGCACCGTCAGGACTTCAGGGTACCGTTTATCTTGGGCAGAAGCTTCTTGGTCGCCATTGTAGTTTGATTGAGGAGCGGAGTTGACGCTGTTACTTGTTGGACTTGAGCTCAAAATGTCGTTAAGGGAAGAGATGAAGCTAGGTCTAGAGGGGGGATTAGACACGCGACCTGACTTTCTTCTTGGTCCTGGTGTCGTTGGCGGGTGGGGACGCGAGGAGGCCACAGAGCGGGGCTGCCATGCTGCCGGCGGCGAAGACAGGAGGTTAGGCGTAGGAGCAGGTGACGGCGAGGACGGTGGTGGGAAGGAGAGGTCGTAGTGGTCGGGGGATGCCCGAGTGACGCCAGTCTCTGGCCTGAGGCAGTCCAAGGCAGCCCAAATGTGACTCACTGAATCGTCGTCATTCCAGAGACGGCGGTGCTCACTCAGGGTCGTTGTGTCTTGGGGGCCCTGGCAGAGTTTCACAAGCTGGAACAGGACTCGTTCCCAACACGAATCCGAATCAGACGCAGCAGTACAGGCACTGTTTGTTGCTTTTGGCCTTCCTGCGTGGTTACGCTTTCGGAGGATCTGGGTGAGATCGAGCGGCGGCTTTCTGTCTGGGAATATGGGGAGAGTGTTAATATCCTTGTGGGTAGTAACGTAAACTCGGCACGCAATGAGCTGTCGTGTGCTCCATTTGCTGGTTGAAACACGGGCCAGGCTTTGCAGGCTATGGGTGAATGACGACGATGACGACGACGAAGTCGGTTCTGCATCCCTGCGCCGCTTCTCATACGCCGCTTTCGATGTCACTGAGTTGAAGTAGGTTGTAGTCATGGTGTTGCTTTGGACTGGATCAGAGCGGATGTCGGATTCGGGTTCGTGCGAAGGGCTGAAGCTGGAGGGTTTTTGGTGATGGTCATCTGAAGCAAATAAGGAAGGATCGGTTGGTTAGAGAAGAAAGAATTCTAGTCAAAAAGGCAAGAAGGAAGAAGGGGAGGAAGGTAGATGAATAGATGGCCAGGCGGGCGGATGGATTGATGGATTGGGTTGGGATTTGGGAATTTTTGATACCTTGTAACGTCTGGGTCTGTCTTGAAGTGGTAAGAAGGTGAGCTGAAGCCGCGTTGAATCTGTATCATCGATGAGGTGAGAGAGAGAGGAAGAGAGAGGTTGTAAGTGTGCAAACAGATGGAGGGGCGTGATAGTGTGGCTGTGGCTGGTGTGGTGTGGCGGCTGATGGAAGTGGCTCACCCATGTACTTTGACCAAGGTACAAGGTATGTACCAGATGGTACGTACCTGCCCCACGGTATGTCACTCCCTCAGGGTCCTTCCAGCTGCTTTTCTTGTCCAAACAACAATAACATCACAACACGCACTTCACGCACAATGGCTGCGATCACATCATCACCTCCAAAAACACCACCACACGATGCCGACAATGAACTGGCCGCTCATTCAATCCGCTCAATCATGCGACTTCATCCCCGAGAACGTCTTTTCGTGAGGCCCTTGCACTGGACCCCGCGTCATGTCGACCTGCTCAGCTGTAGCTTCACTCACACCCCACGGTCGGATGATGAATCACGCCTTTCTCCTCCATCATCACCGCCCAATCACAACCTCAATCCCAGTAGCAGCAGCAGCAGCAGCAGCGAAACCACCAAAAGTACCAATGACGGTCAGCCGCAGCAGTCCTCCGTCGATAAATACATGGAAATTCTTGCTCGTGGCCGATTCCCATCCTCCAAAGCTGGTGCCCTCGGCGACCTCATGTCCAATGGCCCTACTACCCTCAAGCAACTAAAGTATGTGTGGTGTTGCAAATGCAACTAGCCCTCCCTGCCTGCCTGCCTGTCTGCAAGCCGGGAGGCTATGATTGCTAATGGTTCGCACCCAGCATTCTCTACAGGAAATAACTCACTTTCCACTTCGGGGGATATGGAATCTCCTTGCCTACGGTGGCCACCTTCTATCTCCCAGACGCAAACCTTCCCTCCAGTAGAAGACTGCCCTTGCTCGCCTTCTTAGATCGACATGACCTCTATTGCAGCCGTGAGGCCTCCCTCGAGTACATCTGCAACCCGCCAAGAAGTTATCCCAGTAACCCCACGCTGCGAATCTACGACAAAATGCTCGCACAAATCACGCCCTCCAATCCACTCGAGGACCCCTACATCCTGGCCGTGCTCATTGCAATTGCCCAGTCTCAGCAGCGCCGATACGCTCAAGCTCGTCTGCTCCCTGCCACCCAAAGCTTTCAGGTATGTCACTTATTGATTGCTTGTGCTGTCTGTCCAACAACCGCGCTTATCTATAGCGTCTGATTTAACGCAGCTTTGGCAAACAGGTCTATGTTGTCGTCACCGATGCCAAGGAAAAGTCGCATCTCGTTGTATACACTGCCGACGTGCCTGTTGTCTTCCTCGACAGACTCGCAACCCCTCACGAGCGCCCCCGCGATGCCTGCCATCTCGTTGTCCGCTCGGTCGATATTCCCTTTGAACCGTACTCGTCATTCCCCGAACGACTGACGCACGTCGTAACGCCCCCAAGCAAGAAGCGTTCTCAGGACACAGACCCATGCAACGCGGATACAAGGGATAGCAAGCGTAGGAAAATGGCATAACGAGAATAAACCAATGGACGGACAGGAACAGCAGGATACAATGACCCAGCCTAACAGGGTTGTAACAGACGGTATCAAGCTACGAGAGACGCAGAGGCTATTAGCGGGTTTGCTAGAATGTGATATCTTGCTGACTTAGGTGGCGGGATGGATGGTGGTCATGACTTATGCATCATTGAGATGAGACCAGGCATGGATAGCCAGCCAGGCAGCCAGACAAGCTACATTCCCGAGAGTCACTGCAGGAGGACGGATTGGTCATGATGATACGGATATGGAGATGGTCTTTTGGCACTTCCTCACCACAAGAGAAAGTCACTACCCAGGGATGACTAGGTAGTATTAGAACATTGACATTATCGGCCCGGTTAAATGCTATACTATTTCTGTCCGGCTGCTGGTTATATCATCTTCTTCTTCCACTTTTGGGCATGACAGACGGAGGAATGCAGTACTGTTGTTTCCTTACGTAAGAGAGATTATAATAGCGCTCTTTTTAACTATACGTACTGTGCTAAGTGAGTATAATATAGAGACGGTAGTGTCCTCAGCTACTATTGCCACACCCCTGTTACCACACCTGGGACGGCTAGGTGGTGGGGTCGACAACCCTATTAGAGTGGGGACAACAGGACTTTTAGTCCCCCCCGTGTCCCCTTAACAACACTACCCATGCACAACACATACACTTAACTTCGTAGGTCGATAAGTCTTGTGTGTGTGTGTGAGTGTGTGTACGTAAGCTACCCGACTGGACGAGTACCTCCTTCCTTCCTTCCTCGACAAAGCTTCTACTGCCCTTTTCCCTCTTACCTTTTTTAAACAGAAAGTTCCCTTCTCTCCTTCCTCTTTGATTCTCCCCAAGCATCCTTTGGCTTTGCATTACTTCTTCTTCGTCCTTCTCCCTCACTAACTATTTCGGAACCATTTTTATCAACCTTAAGACAATCGCCTGCAATGCTCGCCGCCATGGCCTCCCTTCTGCCGCGCGTAACATCTCAATCGACACAGCAGAAGCTTCCGTCCCCCGTCAATTCATCATCTCCTCCTTCTCTCGTCAAGCTCTAGGAAGCCCTCGACTTATTGAACAATTCCGACGGCGACCTTAACGACCTGGACTTACTGCTCCTCGACCGCTAGAAGCATCTCCAAGACGTCTTCGAGTCCTAACCCCACAAGCCAGATGACGAGCCTCTGCAGCTCTGGGCTTTCCGTCGCGTCTCGCCGCGCGTCCTCGAATACCTTTGCCAAGTCCTCTTCCCAGATCTCAAGCGGCCACACCAAGGCGCCGCCGCCCTCCGCATCTACAAAGGGTACTCCTCCGTCGCTAACAAATTGGGCACACAACCGGCTGTTCTCTGTTTCCTGTTTAGTACCGACGTCATCTTCAACCAAAACTGTCTCGAAGCTCTCAACCGGCTTTGCACCGCCTTCCCAAAAGTCTCTGTCGACCAACTCGCGGCCTCTTACCACTCCATATCCAGCGATACTGTTGCCCAGCAGGCCAGGGTCAAGACCGGTGGCGGCCGCTTTTCTTCCGCAGAAAGGCTCAAGTTTCGAATGACGATGGATCCGTGTCTAATATATCCTGACTCTTAGTGGCTTCTTCAGTGGGGCCTACGCTTAACTCCCACGGCACGGCCCGACATGCGGGGCAGCATGGGGTGGTGTAGTGGTGCCTGGCCGCTGGGAAGTGACCAAATTCACGTGACCGGAAGGTCGATTGACCGAAGTGCCGATGGGCTGCTGGCCATGTGAAGCATTAACCTAACGTACGTTGCTTGAAGCGGGGTTGTTCGCGCGCGAAGGGGCGGGTTGGTTGAAGTGAAAGTCCTCAACGGTAGAAGCTCTTAACACACAATACAAGGTCAGAGGCCCCTCTAAGGCTATATATATATATATATATATATATATATATATATAGAAATACTATACTAAAGAGGTCAGCTAGATATGAATTACTAGATATACATCTATTAATTGAATAAGGACTATCTAACACCCTGTATACGTACTCTGACAGTAGTATAGGGCTATATCTAATTGAGATCCTGCGGCAGGATAAGAGGCCCATTCTCCCCAGTACGACCACCAAAAGGCCAGTACTTTTCTATAATGCGCTCCTCTCTAGAGTCCGGCAACGTAACCCCATGAACAAGGTTGTACATCCAGACCTGAAACATGTTTTCATAAACATAATTGTCCGAGTTGATGCGCCAGCTATAGACGCCCACGGTCTGGCCGTTGACGACCTCCAACACCTTTTCCCGTACTTGTGAGAAGACCGTAAGAGTGTTTCGCCACGGCTGCTCGGAAGCGAACCCCCACACCAGCTGCTCTTTCCTGAGGCCGTGCACGGCGTTGAGGTAGTTTTCAGGAAAGGTGTACACGCCGCCGCTGTAGTTCTGCATGTTGACGTAGTCGCAGGACGACGGGATGCTCTCGTCCAGAAAATCGGTCCAAGCGGGCGTGATGGAGACCGAGAAAGGGGGGCCGTTCAACCTTGACGCGAGGGCGCCGAGGGTTGCGCGCACGGCGGCGAGCACCTTGGGGAGGTCGGCTTCCTTTGTGCTGCTCTCGATGTCGACGTCGAATCCGTCGATGCGGGCAGAGACTTGTCCGTCGCCAGTGAGAGCGGGGAGCGTCTTGTTGTGCCACTCCCCGATGAAGGCGGCCACCGATTCGGCGTACCGCTGGATCTTGCCCTGATCGCCGTGAAAGGCCCTGTAATCCGTCTCGGGCTCGTCGTGGTAGAACTGCTCCAGGATGATCTTGATGTTGGGGTTCTTGGAGCGAGCGGCGCGGACCACCCATTCGAAGCGGGCGTTGAGGTTGGACCCGTTGCCCAGGACGAACGAGGAGTCGTCGGCCTTGAGGAAGAACGGGCTGACGAAGAGGACGTCGATGGCGTCGAAGCGGATCCCGTTCCACGAGGGCGGGATGGTCTCCCAGGGTTCGTTGTCGGCTTTGGGCTCGGGCAGAAAAAAGTGGGAGCCCACGAAGCGGGATGACCAGGGTCCGGCAGCCATGTTGGGTTACGGCGATGGAGTCACTAGTATGTGAACCTTGGTGACAGAGTATTCGGGGTTTTATATATTTATTTACCAACCCGAGTGCTTTTTCTGAATTGCCGTTTTGATTTAACTGCTGAATACTTGTGGGCCCACGTTGTGTTCTGATGCGAATCCTCTCACTTATGTATGCGGTTACTTGAAGCAGGTTCAGTATTTACCGCCGGGTTAGGTGACTGGCATGCATAACATAGACACCCTAGACCTTTTCTGACATAGATTGTATCCAATACTGAGTGCATCAACTGTCGTGGGTCTCAATGCTTGGCTTTCACTTGTGTTTCTATGCAAACCATTTCTTTCTAGCTGAATAATGGAAGTAATAATACACCCAGTGGCTGGCTGATGAGAGGAGAAACATCACATTTGCAGACGCTACGCTGTCTCCGACTGGTCAGTTCCTAAGCCTCCAGCCTAAATAGGTGCTGACAGCGTCAATAGTACGCTAGGTGGCAGGCTGAAGACCAGGATGTATTGCTTATCCTGTTCTAGACCTTGCCACTGCGGTTTCAGTAAGTAGTCGAGGGTCTACCCGGGCAGGGTACGTATAGTATTGCTCAGCAAAATTGTATGCTCAGCTCATTTGGGATCGTTTTTGGTTACCCATCGAGCTAGGTATGCGTATTTGTAGTCGATCCCAACGAGGCTGTTCTTGACGATCCAAGTCGGATCCCGAGGTTGGAATACTTTCATTCCTGTATTTCAAAAATAAAAATTGATACATGGGCTTAATCGATTAAAATAGGACTATCAAGTTATAGGTGCTCCAGTCGAATAAACTTGTTATCCCTAGGTTCAGGATTTACACTCCAGCTATTTGCACCTTTGATACCAGTACTTTAATAGTAAATTCCAAAATATTCAATCTAGTAACTCAAGACCTCTACGGCTTGGATGGCCCATACGTGTAACGAATCAACATGTAGACATTAGGTACTCTCTGATCTCCCTCACCCACCGCGGTTGTAGGGGCAGTCACCTCCCATCCGTCCAGCTTCTCTACCTCATGTAGGTTCTTCCACAACTTCATGGTGCACTTGCCTAGCTCCTCAATGACATTGTCCTCGTTGCCCGGGGTAGGCACCCCGTTCATGCCGATTTCTTTCACAAAAGACTTGCTGTTCGATACCCACATGATGTTATGGACGCGGAGCTTGGGCTGCTGGCGAGCGGAATAGGGAAGACGGTCCCTCAGATTGCCCAGACGCATTGTGGCTGTCTTGCCCTCTGCTGGTGGCTGGCCGTCTCGGGACTTTGCAGACAAGAGCTGCGAGCTAAAGTCATACCACTCGTTGATGAAGTCGTTCTTGAGATCCCACATAGCCCAGAATCCTTCATCGTGGCCGTGGATGGCGCTCGCCTCAGCCGTCTTGCGCACCGTCTCGCTCGCAGCGGAGCGCAGTGCGAAGCCTCCGTCCATGGCGGTGTACTGGATGTGCATGACAACATCACTGATGGATTCGTAGTCGAACTTGCGAACCTCGGGCAGCTCCAGGCGCCACGAGGAGATGGCCCCGGCGCCCTCAAAGGGCATGTACTTAGGGCCTGAGAAAGCCAGCTCGAAGACCCCCGGGTCTTGGCTTCCAGAACTGATGGCAATGGCCGAGATGGAAATGTTGTCGGTCCGGAACGAGTCTCTGTTCTGGGCTGCGTAGTCGGCTGACTTTGACACGTTCGACGAGATGCGGTATTGATGTCCTGTCAGTTGCAGCGATGCATTAATGCCCGTGTTCGGGCCCACGACGGCGGGAATCGTCACCGCGACGGATCTGATGCGCCTCATGTAATGGCCGGGGAAGTCGGTATCAAAAAGATTCTCCGACAGCGAGAAGGTCGCCTTGCCCTTGATTCGGAGGCTCAGAAGGGCCAGGGGATCGATTTGTCGAAGAGACACAGTCTTTGTGATCTCAAAGTCATGCTTGAAGTCGAGATAAGAAGACTCGAGACGCTTCAGGTCGAGCAGGAGGTGGTCCGCGCTAAGGAGGCCGTCGTGAGCGGCGTCCCAGTAGCCACCCTGGCGAAGAAGCATCAGCGACTGGCCCTGCTCAAAGGACAGAGCAGTCTCGGCTTTGCGAGCGGCGTCGAGAGCCATCGTGTAGGCCTGGTAGTATATGTTACGGATGCTCTTCTCTATCCAGGCGTAGAGTTGCTCGCCCGAGTACTTGCTGCGGTACCAGGTCTCGATCTGAGCGGCTTCCGCGACCTCGGACTCTTGCAGCTGGATCTCCTTCTGAATGGACTGGACCTTGATCTTCTGGATCTCAATCTGCTTGTCGATGGATTTGATCTCGCGGCCGCGGATGTTGGCCTGAAGACGGCGATCCTGCAGCTGCCTCGTCAGTTGAGCCTTGCGCGAGGCCTGACCAGCCTGCTCTCCAGCCATCATGGCAAGCATCTTGATGTATGCAGATCCCGCTGAGACGGCTGAAGCAATGCTCTTGCCTCCTGTTGTAACGCTGGCACCAACACCGACAGGCGCGGCGTTGGCCGCAAAATCGGGAATGGCGTACAAAGGAGCCACAAGACCGTCGATTCCAGCAGCGAGAAGATTCAAGCCTCCAGCGACGCCTGTCATGTCCATTTCCATCTTTTCATATGAAGACATGCGTAAGTCGTCCTTAGTCGGCGCATCAATGTCCTGACGAATGTCATTCCAAGGATCCTTGGCTGTCGGTATCAATGACAGGGGCTCGCCGATAAGGGCAAGGTAGAACGCCAACTGCGATGCCTGCGTATCTCGATTCATCTGTAGCGACTCAACTGTCTGCTGGGCCTCGGCAAGACTCGTGTTCTTAATGTCTAGCGTCATCTTTTGAACAGCCGTTGCATGTCGAGCCCGTAACGTAGAAAAGATTTCGACTTCTTTCTTCTCAACGGCCCCTAGGAAGCGCTCACCAAGGCCACGCAACTCATTGCACAGATCCATAGCTTGACTCAAGAGGAACTCGAATCGCCGTCGAGGCAGTGGTGTGTTCTGTGCTCCTAGAACGGCCGCCATGGCATCAGACATGCTGAGTCCCTGACTGCTTAGGGCGATCAACGCGCCTGGATCGATAGAGGGCTCAAGCAGCGCGTACGTGATGGGTCGACCGTGGATATCCAGCGAGTTACGAATATTGAAAAGACGCTCATCCAGGAGGCTGCGCATCTGCTTGAACTTCGGGTTGAGCGGGACGCAAAAATACGTCGTCCGCAGGTAACAAACCATGCTATCCTCAGCCGAGCTCGCCGACGACCCCTGAAGAGGTGCTTGCAGCTTTGCAGACCAGGGCAAGCCGAGCTGGAGCTTGACGTCCTCTTTTTCCAGGTCATTGTAGCTCCGCGGCTTCTTGGTCCCAAGCTTAGGCATTTTGGGCGGCTCCGGGCCCAAAATGTGCGAGGCTTCGATGTATCGTTGGATGGCCAGAGGCAAGCTCTCAAGCGTTCCACGACTGAACTGCATATCACCAGCGGAGATGAGGATCTCGGCGTACTTCATGACGATCCACTTCATGTACGCCTCGGGGCGACCGCGGGCAGTGGCGTGTACAAGGGCGCCGTGAGTCCGCCTCTCCATAATAGCCAAGTTGAAGTCCTTGTCGCTGTCGATATCCGCTAGCTTGAGGTTGACGCCGCGCTTTTGGTTGAGCCTGCGAGCAACGTCCTGGAAAGGAGGGAACCTCCAGCAGGACTCCTTGTTCTCGATGTTCTTACGCGATCCAGTTGCGCCTGCGACATATCGCTGGAGCTGGACGTCTATGGTAGGATCAAAGACCAGTCTAGCGACCTGCAGGGCTTCGTCAAACTGCTGCGTGGCAGACAAACGATCCATGGCCAGTAGAACGGAGTGAAGACCAATCTCCCAATTGTACAGCGCAGTAGGTTGCGCAAGTTCGTGGTAGACGGGGCCTATGCTCTTCTTTTCGGTCTCCTCGTCGGTAGCATGATCAGCTGCAGACTTGTACTCTCCAAAAGTCGAAGGCAAATTTGCCACATTCTGCGTTGTCAGAATGTTGAAGACTTTGCTGAGGGGATCTACCCGCGAAGCCACTGAGCGCATCAGATCGTGCGAAAAGGTATGGTCTAGCGTCATCAGGTCCATCCCCTTGATCAGATCAGCTTCTGTCCAATCTCTTAAGCGATCAAGTGACACCCTTGGCACATTGAAGTAAGTCACGCTCGTATCATCAACCCGTTTGGTACTCATAACAAGACTGGTCGGTCCCTCCTTATGGCTGTAGGAGAGCGTCCACGAAACGGACTTGGCTTTTCTAGGCTTCGCGGCGGATGCGTTGAGGTCAACGAGAGTTTGGGGTATCCAGAACAGGGGCTTGCCATTCTTCCCGTCAGAAATCACCTCTGATGACAGGTTGTCCAGGTTGGCCTTTGTATCTTGCTGAAATGTCGAGCTGCTGAATCGTGTGCTGCTCAGTTGAAAGCCAGTTTCGGCCGCCGTCAGTGAGATCATCTGGTCTTCGCAGAAAGAAAACCCTCCAAAATTGTTGTAACCTTGTTTCTCGTCGGTGGCACGGTCTGGGTAGCCCGCCAAGATGATCACTTTGGTGCTGCTTAGGTCGGATTCGAACTTGGGCTCGAATCGCAGCGCGTTAGGCTTCGAGCTGGAGGCAGTCTCAAGCAAGATACTGCCTGTCGAGACACGCTTAGGCGTCCATGATCCTCTGCTGAGTTCGGTCCACGCCATGGTGATCTCCCAAATTCTCTTGGGCTTGGCCACGTTGGTGTTGATTTTGTTTAGGTCGGAGAAGTTCTTTGATCCAAGACTTAAGGCCTCATCTCGCTCGGCTGACCTTGGAGAAACCTGAGGGATAAACAAGTACAGCCTGCCTCCAATCAGCACGGGGATCAGATGTGTGCCGGTGGTGTCCAGTCTCTTGCCCTCCCATTCCGTCTCGACTGAAGGGATATCCATGTCGATCTTGGTCCATGGCCGCCAAAACACGTTCGAAGTGTCCACCTTGAGGACAGTTAAGGTACGGTAGTAGAAGGTATGAGGTAAGGTGCGCGTGCGACCAAACAGGTGGAAAACATCGGTGCTGAGTGTTGCCTCGCGGATATACGCAACGACCTCGAGGCTCGAGATTTCGTTCAGACCGTACACATATGTTTTGATCGCATCGGTAAAGGTATCCAAGCTGAGATTCTTCTTCATCAAAGTGGCCTCAAAGTCGTCAAAGAGCTGACTCTTGTCGTCGCGCAGCGAGGGCTCGAGCCAGTTCTCCGGGTAGAGGAACATCTTGACGTGAGCCTCCCACAGGCTGTACTGCTGACGCCACTGCCATTGTTCCCGAACGAGGCTTGTCTTGGACACCTCATTTTCCAGGCCAAGGAGACACCTCTGGGCGAATAGCTGGACAACAGATATGGCCTGCTTGATGCGCGACGTCCTCAGCTGAGGTCCCATCTGCACATCTATAAGGAAGTGCTTGAATAATCCGTCGGCATCCTGAACTTTGAGTTTCTTGACATAGTCTTGTTGTAAGAGATATGCCACCAGAGCTCGTCGCTGATTCTCCATAAGTCCACTGTGCGCCTTCGTACGCTGAGCAAGCGTCAGGCCTGCTTGTATATCGCTGGCAACCTTGGTATCGTCTTCCAACGAGATGTTGTAGCGGGATTTCGCGATAAAAAACAGATTATACATGGAGGGTTGTGACTGAACTCCAGCTGCAATAGAGAGTCTTCGATCGATCGAAAGAATTGTTTCAAGACTGAGCAACTCGTCAAGGTTACGCAAATTCGCCACCACTTGAGAGCCAGTGAGGCCTTCATACTTGACATCCATGGCTTCCTTCAGTCGGAATTTATCCCAGCCCGTAAAATCGGCGATTTGATTGGCAACTTCCTTGGTGTCGACATCAACTGTTGTCCGCAGCCAGTCTAGCAGGGCAATGAGTGACTTGTCCTGAGAAACGGGCGAGCATTTCTGCTTGAAGGTGGAGTATTTCTCGAGCTTGGCAAGGAGCTCGAATGATGGTGCATTCAAGTCTATTTGCAGCATGGGTTGAGAAGAGAGCCTGTCGGTTGCGAAATACGTCAACTCTTCCACGCCAAGACCATACATCTGGCATATACGAGCCACCTTCTTCACAGCAGCCATGATCTTGTTTACGGTATCTCCTCTCCTGGCAGGCGAGAGCATACCATCTGCGAATGTTGAAACCATGGATCTTGGTGTTGACCAAAGCAGCTCTGACGGCAGGAAGTTCCCGACAAAGTGATAGCTCTGCCCGCCTGTCATGGGAAAAGGTTTCCAGCTCTCGGTATCAGCCTTGAACGGGATAGTGACACCATTGACGGTTAGTTTGGGCTCTCCCGCTGCTGCGTCTTCTTCTAACGATGTATCTTGAGGTTGAGGATTCTCGCTTGGATTGACCACGACGGGCGACTTCTTGTACGACAAGATGAAGGTATCACTCGCGTTGGGGGTAAAGTATGCGTCCAACTTTTCATCCCTGTCCTGAATGTGATCAATGAGCCGTTGCAGAGCCGCCAAAGCAAACTCTTGGTTCTCTTTGCCCTGTCCCGGAGAAACTTTGACGACATTCGAGAGCAAGACGGGGACCAGTTTCGGATCGGTATCCGGCAGCAGAGTCTGAACAGTGTTGAAGATAAGTGTCTCTGTCAACTCTTGAATGATGATGGGAGACGAAAGCTTGACAAAGGCCTTTTGTCTCTGGCGTTTGAGAAGCTCTTCCAAGATCAGCGCCTTTTCGGCTTCATCTTCTGTGGCGATCTCGTGAGAGACGTCGTCGGCGTCTCCTCCTAGCAAGGTTTCAATCAGTCTGCTAACACTCTCATTGCCAGTTGCATCAAAGCGAGATTTTATGATCTCTTCGGGAGCCACTGATTGGTTGAGAAGCTCCTCAATTGGCCCCTCGAGAGTTTCAGGGTCGGGAGCCAAGTCCTTAATGTCTTGACGCTCCTGTTGTGTCAAAGTGCCTACAATCTTCAATTCGGCCTCGAAGACGTCGGCTTTGAAGCTTGGGAGAAGTTGGAGCTTCTTGGGCCAGTCCTCTGCGTCAAAAATTGCGTCTTCGAGCTCGTCTAAGTTGGCAAACGAGACTTGCTTGGACCGAATTTGTGTACCTGTTCCAAAAATCAGCTTCCGTATTGTCATTTCTAGATGTATCACATACCTTCGACGTATTCTAACACCACCTTTGCTGTTGCTGTATCAAAGATGCGAGCTGCACATTCAGCAACGTTTTGTGAAGTTGGGTCACTGTCTGTGAACAGCAGAGGGAAGGAATTCCGAAGACCCTGTGCACCTTGTGTGATCGCCGAAGAGACTCGCAGACCATCCTTGATGGACGGAGCTGAGCTCAGAGACCCGTCTCTTGTTTGATTCAATAAATCGCCCAGAGATTCAATATCCCATCCTGCGTCCAAGAGTTTTCTCCATGCCTTGATAGCGGACAGAGTGGCTGTGGGTCCATCCAGAGGCTTGACTGACTGCGCGTAGAAGAGCTTGAAGAATAGCTTGCAACTCTTGGGGGCGACCTCGAGAATCTTGCAGATCAGAACATGCCTGTAGAGAGCCGAAAACCTTTCTACGTTCAGAGTCTCTCCGATTTCGTCCAGATTGACAATCTCGAGCAGATCCAGGTAGTTGTCTACCGGCCACCCAAGACTCATGCATATCGACACATCTTCGTCCCGAATCGGGATGGGATTGCCGTCAATGGTTAAAAACATGTCTTTCTTTGGGGCCTTGAAAATCTTGGAGATATTTCCAAGGCCAGGGGTGAAAAACTTGCGATACAGGAAAGACTGCTCTCCGTACGTGTCCATAGTGCCCCAAAGCGGCAAAAGACTGGCCGGGTCAACTCCAGTGAAGTTGCTCAGCTCCACAATTGAGGCTATTTCTTTGAAGACGTAGGGCGAGATGGAATAGAATGAGCTGCTAGCGATTGTATGGGCAAATCCAATTGTTCCCATCTCACGTAATCTCAAAGAAGCGATGGCGGCATCGAGATCCCTGATGGTCCACTTGAGCTTTGCCTGCAGACGCAAGAATGCTTGAAGTCTGAAACAAACGTCTTCCGAAAGGTCCTTGAAGGGCGGATTGGCTGAGCTGCTGAGTAGTCGCAGGTCTTCGAGAGAGTTTCTGAATTCCGTAGAACCACTCTCGTTCACAATGACTAGATCCTGGCCGAAACATTGGGACTTGGCTAGGTCGAGAATGTCCTGCAGCTCGAGGCCAGACCGCTTGAGCAACTCGGCCTTGATGAGAGATAACCTGGTAGTGCTCTTCTCGTCAACCATTTCGGCTGTAGACGAGTAGCCCCAGAGCATCGCTGCCGTCCAAGAGCACGTCGACTGAACCGCGGACGGCTGGGCCTTGTCATACAGGCCGTGAAGAAGATCAGCAAAGCTTATAGGGAAGAACGTCTCATTAGTAATGGCGGAAAACTCAGCCTGCTGTATACCCAGCGTCTCTGCTGCATTCTGCCGAGAAAAGACCTCGTTGATACCGCTTGCAATCTGGACCTTTGTGCCCTCTTGCTCCTGGACGCTTTGAGGGAGACTGCCAATGAGATGCTGTCTCATCCGAAAAGCTTGGATGAGCTCAGGCATCTGTACTTGAAAGCTGGCCATGATTTGGGAGATCTCATCACGCGGCTTCTCGTACGGAAAATGCGTAAATGGGTACATCTGCTTAGAGATGATGTTGCTATAGACGTAGTTGTTGGTGTTACCGGGCTGATACACAGGCTGATCTGCGTGGAAATCGGGCGTCTGTGCATCCTCAGGGGTGTTCCAAGCCTGTACGATGTCCAGATTCGTCAGGTCTGTATCTGGATCCTGGTTAATGAGCTTGTAGTTGTAGTAGATGTACGACTCAAGCAACTCGTTGACGAGACTAATATAGGGGATAAGCGTCTGCGCATTCGCACAGGTGAGATGCAGGTGCTTGAGATCTGGGCGACGCTTATCCAGGATTGTGAAGAGAGTATCCGTACTCTTATTGTTGGCGTTAGTCTGCTTGAGCAAGGACATGAGGTCCGCAAAGTAGGCTGACAGGCTGGTGATAGAGCAGCATGCCTCGCAAGCAACGTCCTCAAGTTGGAAGATGTCAGTGAGGTTGTTACTTCGCAACGCGTCATCCTCTCCTCTGTCGTTTTCCTGGCTAGATCCCGATGTTGGCACAATGGGAATAAAGTCCTTGCGACGCTCTTCCATCATAGACAGCCAAAAGTGCTCATTCCAGCAATCAACACGCTGCGCCGCGCTGTGCATCGCCACTGCGTTCTCCTCTGTCATTCCCAGAGGCTTGAATGCATTTATGAATTTGCTTCTCTTCTCCGTGGCAACACGTCGGATTGTCAGCCACCCTTTGATGTAGAGCAGCACCACGTCCTCTGGATTTCGCGCGACATGGCTCAAGCTCTTAACCGTCTTGACGAAGTCTAAGGCTTTCTGATAGTTGGTTCCAAATTGAGAGGGAAGTTTACCTTTGCTGTTGAGCGACTTTTGCTTTGTGTAGTCCAGTGTCTCCAACGAATCGAGCTCGGACTGATTGTAGATGGCATCATCAAGGATATGTCCCGCCAAGGTCTTCACTGGTGTTTCTAGCCCATATGGGTCCTCCTGTTCAAGGAGAACCTTGATGGTCAGGAGGATGTTGTCCTGGAAGAAAGCTACCCGGAAATCATCCAACTGCCCAGAGTTTGGCGGACTGTCATTCTTCAAGACATCGTAGGCCGATTTGGGATAGAGCTGAGTTGCTAGACTCTTTGCCAGGTCCAATCCTTTGGCTTTTTTGAAAAGCCAAGTAGATGTTTCGCGGTTATCTCGAGCGTATCGAAGCACCGACTTGGCAAAAAGCAGAACCAAGAGGTGGTCAGCCTGAATGCCGCCAGCGTTCAATGCGAGATCAATTGACTCGGTTAGACTTGATTGTCGGTCTGTCGAGTCTAGATCTTTGACATAATTCGCAAGAACGTCGTAGCAAGAAGGCGAATCCGAAGCCATGGTTGGAGCGTCTGATGAATAAGAAACTATATCAAGAAGAACAAGATCAAGGTAGCTGAAGGAAGAATGGCTATTATCTCGTTGGCTTGAGCTGTGAATAAAGAAGTGATCCAAGAAGAGGAAGTCATCTGGGTAACTTGCTGCCATCCGCGGGTTGTTCAAGCAGCCTGATGTTTTAAGGCCAGGTGTATGCGGCTCACAGAGTCCATGATGGCCAGTAGGTAGTGGTACAAACACAATTGAATAGTCAGTATCAAAGGATACTGCACAGTAATCAGGAATACTGTGTCCAAAGACGATGCACGGTTCCGTTGCAAGTAAATGACTGGTTCAAGCCAGTTGTTAATGCAGATTCAATTGCTTTTCTTTTTTTCAGTGGCTTGCCTAGAACCAGCTGACCACCACAAGATGCGATTGCTGAAACAAGGATCAAAGCCACCATGCAATCGCTCATGGCTATATAGTGCGTGGCTTGCTTGAGACGGGCTGATATGCCGAGTTATGACCAAAGGAGGTTAGACAAAAAGGGTACAGCAGGTATTGACTGACGCATAAATCATCTGCTGGCCACTAATAATGCGGAGAGCAGGGGGAGCTGTCGAGCTAAGAAGACCGACCAGGGGGTGTGCATTTAATGGCGCAAGCTAGTACAATTTATTGAATCCTTCAGCGTTGCCATTCGCGGACACTAGGTCCGGCCCGGCCGTGGCAAAGAGCTTCTGACAAGAAGCATGGCACAGTACACCGTAGCGGGGTTGTTTTGGATCTACTGTAACCAAGGTGTTAAGTTGCTGGCTCTCGAACGCCGACCTAAGTTGTCGTGGACTTGGTAGAACACATGGATAGAGAGACCTCTTCAGCTCAATTACTCACCTGAAAAAAGACTTGGTTCTTATAGAGGGTTCGATCTCTCCCATTTGATACCCCATACTTATTTTTCCATTCCAAAGAAGCTCAGTACCAAATCAGGCCTGTCGCAAAGAAAACTCACATCAGGCCCAATATGTCTAACATCCGAGCCCTCACTCGCAACGACGTCTCCCTCAACATCGACGGGGCAGGTGAGACAAAAGAATACTTTGACCAGATCTGCGCTCTCTCCGCAAAAACTATCAACAAGAACTTTGATATTCTTTTCAAGCAGCGTCCTGAGATCAAGGAACTCGTCTACGACAATGGCGACGCCGGTATTGGAAGGCTCGAGGCCACCGTCAAGGCTCCTCGTATCTTGATAGAGCCCAACCAGTCCACAAATACAGCTCCCGAGATGTATTACTCCATAATGTAGGCACTACCATCTCCTCTGGGCTCAATGCTACTTTGCAGAACCTGACGTTGTTGCCTCTTTTTTCCCCAGCATTGACAAGGGTTCCATTTATTATCCTGGCTCGCCAACTGTCACCATCGACGGCTGGGTCATCACCGTGGTGGCAAAGCTTGATAGGATGATTGCGTCGCCACAGGATATACAGGAGGACGATGTGAGGTTCCCAGCAGAGGACGCTTTGAAAGAAATCCAGACGACGCACATCATCCCGGAATCTGACCCCACTAAGCCCATAAAGATGAGGGCTGGTGAGTATTCAATTCATCGTCTATTCGCTGCCATATCAGGTAAGACACTTCCGCCGTAACATTAGCCTCGTGATTGTACTGATACGTTTGCAGAAACCGGATGGGCGCTTCCAGATCCCATCAAGAGCACTGTTCCCATAGGGCCAGTCAACATGACTCTGGCCGAGTGGGAGCAGCAAAGCCCCAAGAACCATAATATGGCGAGTAAAGTCAAGACAACTCTGGGTTCTTGGGCTTCCGAGCACCAGTACTCTGGGTTTTTCACTTTGGGCTTGGAAGTCAGCGTTCCCAGTCCCAAAGGTCAGTTGATGTCACTCGTCCGGAAACGGAGTACTCCAATGGATCCCAGGCTAACCGTCCTCTTTCGCGAAAGACTCCGCTACAGTTACAGCGCCCACGTTCGGTCAGTAGTAGTTCAGTTGAAATCGAAATCCTACATCTCTGCATACTGATCACTCTTCATCTAGTTCCAACCGGCTTGAGGCTCCAGAACTACCCCTTCATCGATGATGGAGACTACATCAACATGCTCAAGGCCAATCAAGTCCCCCGAGGAATTGTAGACAACGACTGGAACTGTCTCGTCTGGTGTGAGACCTGCGACGGCAAAGAGATCCCAGCCAAGGGCAAAGCCATTATCCCTTACAGTGGTAACCTTGCCATGCCCAATCCTAACGCCGATCTCGAAGTCTATGGCACCTTTGTCATGAACGGCAATCTTTTCTTTGACAATTACCTGCTCAAGGAGCTCAAGGTATTCTGTCTCGGAACGCAGGTTGTTCCTCTTACGCCCAAGATGTACACGGACCCCCATGGCAAGGGTGTTGAGGCTTGCGTGTCGATGCCCGTGATTGCTTGCGGGTCCATCTCCAAGGCGCTCTCAGATGAAGATCGCAATGGTCTCAAGTTCATACCGCCTGACAGCAGCACCGACGACTACTACGCCTTTGAAAGAACGGGAACGTATGAGTGGAATTGGCACAAGAAACTCGAGGCGCCAGGAAGTGGTGAGAGGATACATGATTACGGCAATGGTAACCCTCCTGGCCAGACAGTCTACCGCAAATACACCACTGAGTCCGATATGTCGGTGAACATCAAGAGAATCGAGGGTACTAGTCGCCTTAAGATCTGGGGAACCAATTTGTACAATCATTGGGAGGGTTACTTCAACAACACCAACTTCCCCTGGAAGTCAGAGGCTGGTCCTGATACCGTCTGGTGGGGAAAGTGAGTACTACTTTTGCCCATCTTTGCTACAAGCAGTTGCTGCTAATGGCATGAGTGTCGATGAGTTTAGCTAATAGTGACCCAGATTCGCCATCACATCTACATGGAGTCTGGTGGTCAACCTATCGCCCGAGAACGCAACTAGTCAAAGTGGCGTCATCACACCTGTGATCGAGGGACTCAACGAGGATAAAACCTTGCCTGCGGATATGCAAGTTGTAGTCACCGACGAGGCGTACAATATCAGCAACAGCCACGAGGAAATGAAGGTCATCATCAAGAAGAACATGGCGAACTCTCTCAAATCGAGCACCCTTTTCATTGAGAATAGGTTCGACTCTGCCGGCCGCTTCTTCTATCCCGGTACAGGCGTTCTCGAGTTCAAAGAACCCTACCTCAGTGACACTGGACATATCTACTGCAACATTGACTATAAGCCGTGAGTACAGCCTAATAGTACAGGAAAAGGGTTGTTTTACTAACGCTGCCGTTCAAAGACCCGCCGAGGGTCGCATCAAGCTCCAAATCCCAAACGCCAAATTCATATACGCCAAGCAGCAAACTCTCGACCCCCAAAAAAAGGACATCCCAGGACAGCCAAAATCTGGCAATATCGCCCGTATCAAATGGACTCCTAACATTGACTATGACTACAGTAAAAAGCGTGCTAAGCTTACTCTTGTTGCCGAAGCTTCATCCCCCACGGCAGCTGCCTTTTCATACATCAGGGTTATCATGAGCCAGATCAGGAGCCTTGAAGGGTTTGGTCTTTTCAAGGAAGGTATATTTGAGAAAAAGACGGAAGTACTCAAGAGAGAGGAAGAGGAGAGAAAGGCTTTTGAGGAAGAGAAGAGAAAGTGGGAAGAGAGGAAGCAAAAAATCTTGGAAAGGCAAAGGAAAAGAAAGGAAGAGGAGGAGAAACAGAGAAAGCTTGAAGAGCAGAGGCTAGAGGAGATAAGGAACAAGGAGGAACAGCTCGAAAAGCTCAGAAAGAAAAAAGAGGAGGCAAGACAGAAGAAGAGGGAAGCAAGACGTACGAAGAAACCGGCGGGCGAGGCCAGCAACAAGGATGCCAAGCCTGCGAATGGCACAGACAAGGATCCTGTTTCTGATTCGGTTGCAGGCAATCAAATCACAACCGGTCAAGATGAGAGCACCGACGATCACACTGATGCCAAGCCGGAAGATGGGGACGAGCAGCGTCTGGTGGATCAGATTAAGAAGCTGAAAGCACAGATCAAGCCCAAGCCAGTTGATACGACATCGGGAGAGCCCGAAGAAGAAGATTCGGACCTGGAGCCCGAGCCACAGCCCAAGCCGGCTGGTCCACCGGTTCCGACCTACTCTCTCACGTACCAGGGCGTCACCAACAGCTACTGCACCAGTGTCGATCTCAAACCCGAGGTTACGGGCACCGACCACCTCCTTTTCTTCACTATCTGGCCCCAGGGCAAGTTCCCCGGAAACCGTAAGCCCCGAATCCCCTTCCCCGGAGACCCGGGCGTCTCCAAGATTACCCTTGAGCTCGAGGGCGAGGTCAGCCAGCCTGGAAAGTACGTGATTCAGCTCAACGAGAGCTGGAGCGATCCTATCATGAACAACAACCCAGCTAAGTCTGAGTTGGCGGACTTTTGGTACACGGTGGAGTTGAAAGACGGGATCAGAGAGGGTCATTTTGAGGCTGTTACTCAAGCTGTTGCTGAAGCGGTGCAAGGAGTCAAGAAGTAGTAACCTGGCTTTTGTCGCGGTCTTGTATGTCCATTACTGGCGAGTTCATTTTCAATTATTCTCATATTTCGAAGTGATAGAATTTTTTAGCCGGTTGTGGTCCTCAAATTGTACAAAGTAAATCCTGCAAGCTCTGCCAAATGATATCTTAGACAAGCCCAGTCTGTGCAGCTGTTCATGTTTTCCCAGTGCTCAACAAAATGTAGATGGCCGTACTCGATACAGATGGATATAGCGTTTTGAATGAGTCCTAGAAACTTTGAAGTTACATTTAAGATTGCTGCAGCTCGCTCTAACACAGTAATCTGTGACAATAGGAAGTCAGTAAACACCTGTGGCATCCGTACAAGACAGCCATAGCGCATGGGACGCCTCTTCCACGCGAAACTGAAATTGCCATCATTACAACACGAACCGTAACGTGTCGCAAGCGACTGCAGATACCAATTCAATATTAGTCAATGTGCTTAAGGTAGGAATAGCCATTTTGGTGATCAAAATGCGGTTTCCAGCTCCTTCCGCGTCAATGAGGGCACTATTTGGAATTATCGGCCACGTATGCGGCCACCATGTACGATAAACCCCCTGAGGGGATTTTGCTGGATTACCCCGCATCAAAAAGAAACCACTCAAAACAGATGCGCGTACGCAGTACATAGTTGTGGTATATCACATCGCCACCTGCCTAGTCTATCTATGCGATGACCGCGAGACAGGTGATGGACTAGACATGGGTAGAAAGTGATATGCATAAAGCTGAGTCGATTGTGGCTGGCTGACACCCCTGAAAGTGGCATGCATACATCTACGTTGGTGTAGCTAGCCGATACCCTCTAAAAGTGCTGTGCGTATAGTTGGCTTCATTGTGGCTGGCTGACACACCCTGAAAGTGGCATGCATACATCTGCATTGGTGTGGCTAGCTGATACCCTCTGGACTGAGCTCTATGCAGATATTGGAGTCTCAACTCTGTCGGCATGTCCAATGATACTACCAAGCTGACCAGCTGCCACGCTACTGGGACATGTATTCTACTTCTAATTGATATCCTCATGGACCATGTACAGTGCGAGTAGCGCAGATAATACATTGGTTGACTCTTACAGACCCAATGTGGGCTTGGCATCAGAGATCCCTCGCGCAGTCAACAACTGGCCCCGAGTAATAAGGCCGAGTGCGAACCTAACCACCGCGATCAGATCTAGCTGCCCGTTAATTAGGTTTTCTGTTCTATCGGGGAAATTCCAATACCATTTCTCGGGCAAGAAACCATCTCTTACATAATGGAATCGTCAATGACCTTCAGAAGCATCTTACCGACGCCCGCCCAGCAACGAGACCGCAGCAGTAAAGTCACGGGCAACAGTGGCGATGGCAACGAGACTGAAACTTCCGGTACTCGTAACTCTCAGAAAAAGCAGATTTCCACCACAGAAACATCCAACCCTGTTGTTCAAACGCCTTCTGTCCTCAGCACTCCCGTAGCCGCTACCCTTCAAGACAACTCAGGTCCTTCCACAGGCAAAGGAGGCGGTGCTCAGCGATCCATTGACCAGATATTTCAACTCAATCCCTCCTCTGGGACCTTTTCACTCTCAATCCCCATCCGTATCTCCAAGGCCAGGCGTGAGTTTCAGCCCACACTCGAACTCTCGTATGACTCGGGATCGGGAAATGGCCCTTTCGGGCTGGGTTGGCGACTGAGCGGTGGCGAGATAAGCATCACCAGAAAGACTTCTAAGGGTATTCCTAAATACGAAGACACGGCAGGCACAGAGAGCGACATCTTCATACTGAGCGGCGTTGAGGATCTTGTCGTTGCTGACGAGTCGCCTGATCGAACCCGCACATTACAACGTCAAACTTATGATGTAAAGCGATACAGACCGCGAGTCGAGAGTGATTTCCAAATCATTGAACGCTGGACCAATCTAAGAGACGTCGGCGATGTCTTTTGGCGAACACTATCTTCCTCCAACGGAGTCCAGTTCTTTGGAAGGACGGACCACTCAAGGGTGTACGAAAAGCTTGCCACAGGCAACAAGCGAATCTTTACTTGGCTTCTCTCCGAATCCTACGACCCGTTTGGTAATTCTATCGCCTACGTCTACAAGGCGGAAAACGACGATGGTGTGCAGGCTCTTCCCGTGGACCGTCAAACTTGCGAAATCGGCAGGGATAACCCGGGCAGAACGAGGGCCAGATACCTCAAGTCTATAAAATACGGCAATTGCAGACCAAGCCGTGACTTGGACTCGTGGGATATTGTACCTCGAAGTGTCCTGGAAGTTGGAGATGTCAGCAAAGAGTGGATGTTTGAAGTTGTTCTGGATTATGGAGAGCACGATCCTGACACCCCAACAACCGACTCTACGCAGGCTTGGGCAGTGCGTAATGATCCGTTTTCGACTTACAGAAGCGGCTTCGAGATTCGGTCGTATCGCCAGTGCCGCAGAATTCTCATGTTTCATCATCTCCCTGAAAAGATGGGATTGCAGGACTACCTCGTCTCTTCCTACACCATGAAATATGATTCGGACGGAAGCGGATCGTTCCTCAAGTCGGTGATCAGACAGGGACACATTTGGAACTCGGAGGCAGGAAAGTACGATTGCCTATCCTTGCCACCGTTCACCCTCACTTACAGCTCTATTC
Organism: Colletotrichum eremochloae; assembly: GCA_030867245.1. NCBI lineage: Eukaryota > Fungi > Ascomycota > Sordariomycetes > Glomerellales > Glomerellaceae > Colletotrichum > Colletotrichum eremochloae. The sequence continues at coordinate 34,311 of MU844593.1, read as the reverse complement.
CGGATCCCGAGAAGCTTCAGATGCAGTCACTGAAGCCAAAACTCCTCTCTCAGCTTGCTGCAAGCCGTACAATTGGTGGTCAAGGCATCAAAGCCCAGTGGATCGACCTTAATAGCGAAGGCACATCTGGGCTTTTAGTACAGATCGACGGAACTTGGTACTACAATCGCAATGAGACACTGCTTGTGGATGTTATGTCTGAAGAGGGGGAGCTGACGGATGACTCTTCTTCTGTCGCCTCTATCTCGGAGTCAAAGACTGATCCCGGCACCCCTGACGGGTTCGGTACTGTCAATCTGATCTCTCGCCATCCAACGGATAGAGCCGAGGGGACAAACTATTTTACCGATCTCGACGGCAATGGTCGACAGAACCTCGTCACGGTTGACAACAGCGGTAGGTTGATCGGATATCATGAGCGAATAGACGACAATGATTGGACCAACTTCAAGGAATTCGATTCAGTACTCAGCCTCGACGAGGCTACTATTGACAAGAGATCTCCCATACGAAAATTCGATGTCACAGGCAATGGACTTGTAGATGTAGTCCGTCTCGACCACTCTGACGGTCAAGTTCTGTGGCACGAGTCTCTCGGAAAAAGGGGCTTTGCTCCCGAGAGACGGGCTCGCGGCTCTGGTAAGCCGGTGTTCTGGAATTATCCGAACCAAAGACTTTCTACGACCCTGGCAGATATGACCGGCGATGGTTTGACTGATATCGTGCAGCTGTCCAACGGCCAAGTATCATATTGGCCTAACTTGGGCTATGGCCATTTTGGAGCCGAGATTGTCATGAATAACCCTCCCATTTTCGAAAAGGATGACGAGACGTTCAACCCCTACCGGATTCTCCTCGCGGACGTTGATGGTAATGGAGCTACAGATCTCGTCTATCTCCCAGATGAAGGAGGGGCTGTGATCTACCGAAACCTTTGCGGAAACGGCTTCAGCGAGGGCCGGCACGTGCCCTGCTTCCCACGAGTCTCGGATCCCACCTCGGTCTTCGTGATGGATCTACTAGGAAAGGGAACAAGTTGTCTCTGTCGGATGGATGTTGACTCTACAAACGAGATGGTTATCCAGTATCTTGACCTCAACTCCCCAACCGGGTCATCTACTTCGAAGCCTAACATGCTAATGAGCTTCGAAAATGGCGTCGGCTTACGCACATCCGTCGATTACTGGCCGTCGACCAAGTTCTATCTCAAAGACGAGCGAGGGGGGCAGCAATGGAAGTCAAAGCTACCTTTTCCCGTCCATGTGGTTCGGAAAATTGTACACGAAGATCTCATCACCGCCTCCTCCAAGACTTTCAAATACCACTATCGTGATGGATATTTTGATGGCCAAGATCGAGAGTTTCGCGGATTCGGTATGGTTGAGGAGTGGACTAACGAGGTCATCGCTCTGGGGAATGGGAATCGCTATCAGAAACCTACGTGCCACAAGAAGCTTTGGTACCATACTGGTGCAATGACAACAGGGCTATCCCCAGATGAGGCTTTTACTTCTGGGAAGACACAAGTTGTTTCGAAATTGCCAACTGGACTTTCTCCCGCCGGTTCCTATGAATCGTTCAGGGCGCTTAAGGGAAAGGAGCTCCGATCAGAGGTGTACGGCCTAGACGGAACCGCAAAGACTCAACTTCCCTACGCAGTAACCGAGAAGTCATATCGAGTCATTCAGGAGCAGCCTCCCCCGAGCGCCCAATTTCCAGGAGTCTTCAAAATCCACCCCCTTGAGACATTGACGACCAACTACGAGAGAGTGGTCAGCAATCCCCGAGTTCTTCACGAAATCATACTCGAGCGCAATGATTTCGGTGACGTCGTCAAGGCTCTGGATATTCGCTATGGCAGCAAAGAGAGCCCTCTTGCTGGGAAAAGCCAAACAGCCCAGAAGCGGAGCGAGGTGACATACACCGAGGTTGAATACACAAACGCAATCGTCGGGTCAAAGGACCTTTACAAGCCTCTGGTGGCTGGGATATCCAAGTCCCGCATTCTGGGTTTTGCATCAGATCACATCCTGGATCTCGAGACAGTGGTCAAGGAGGACTTCAATAAGTACACTGCAAAGGCCGCCGACTCTATCGACTTGGAGACATATTCAGACGCCGCGGACAAGACAATCGTACGAAACAGAACCACAAAGACAATCTACCGCAGCAAGGACATGACTCAACCTCTCAAATACCAAGTTCAGGAGCCGTTTTCCGTGGTTCACCAGGTATTTGAGCTCGTTCTCGAAAAGTCTCGTCAGCTCAAAGTTTACGGTCCCAGCGACAATGTTGTGGTTCAGCCTGGCCATACATGTGAGTCAATGCTGGAGGACATCGGCGAGTTCACGGATCTAGACGACGACGGTAATTGGTGGGCTCCATCATCGTTGTCTTTCTTTGGCGGTTCACCTTCCAAAAGCCTTCAGCTCTCGGCGGCAAGGCAATCCTTCTTCTCTCCAAACTTGACCGTTGATCCGTTCGGTAACCAAACTCGAGTTGAGATGGACATCTGGTCTCTTCTGCCGTGCAAGTGGACTGATGCAGTTGGGGGTGTTGTGAAAGCAGAGAATGACTACAGAGTGTTGTCGCCCGTCACAATTTGGGATACGAACGAGAACCAAAGCTCTATTCGTGTCGATGCCCTCGGACGCACTACCGCGTCGGCTCAACTGGGCAAAGAAGGCAATACGACAGGGGAATCCTTAGACGGGCTTGCCTCTGACCTTGAACTGGAGGATATGGTTACGTTCTTCAAGAAACCAACAAGGCAGCAGGCCAAGAAGCTGCTTGGTAAGGCTGGGAAACGTTGGATTTTCGGTCTCCAGAGAGAGATGGGCCAAGACAAGCCCATTCCCATGTTTCAAATCGCACTTTTTCGAACATCGGACGAAGATGACGCTGAGCCCATGTTCACCATAAGTTACTTCAGCGGCTACTCCCAAGCCATCCAAGATGTCGGCCTGGCTACATGGGAGGATAGCCCCGAGAGATGGCGTTTCTCAGGAAGCGCCAGCTTCGACTCTGACGCGAAACCTGTTCAAACGCTCCCGCAATTCTATGGTTCCACTCACTTCTTTGTGCCGCACGCATCGATAGCTTCGCCGAGCAAGATGACTTTCTATGACGCATTGGGTCGTTCTGTCGGAGAGCTCAACCAAGACCACAGCTGGACAAAGACTTGCTACGACGATGCGTGGTCGACGCGCGAGTTCACTACTGAAGACACCGTTCTCGTCCAGGATCCGCGAGAGGACCCAGATATAGGAAGACATTTCCAGACGCTGAGCACGTCATCCTTCCTACCCTCGTGGCAAGAGCAGCAGATCAAGTCGGGCAACAAGTCCCAGGTTGAGGCAGCTAAAAAGTCGGAAAGGTTTGCAAACACGCCCATGATCACGCACATCGACACCAGCGGCAGAGTGTTAGCCCGAGTCTTCACCGACGGAACTATCACACGCACCACGTCTCTCGGTTACGACGTCGCGGGAAACAGGGCAGTCGAGACGGATGCGGCTGGACGTGTTGTGCAAAAGAACGAGTTTGACAATTTGGGGAGACGAATCAAGATTGAAAACATGGATTCAGGCACGCAGGTTATGTTCTACGACTGCTTAGGCGAAGTCACCCTAAGCAAGGACTCCCGCGGCGTGTCGAGGAGATACGTCAGGGATTATCTGCGCCGCATCACCGAGACCTATGTCTTGGAGGCTGGCGAAACAAAAGAGATCTTATGGTCTAAGATCATTTTTGGACACAATTTGCCGCTCTCCGAAGAGCCCAAGGTCTTACGAAACAACCAGAAGGGCCGTATTGTTCGAGTTTACGATCAGTCGGGGGTGCGTACTTCTGACACGTATGACCCTAGGGGCAACTGCACACGATCGACCACGCAACTTGCCGCAGAATACAAGTCGTCATTCAACTGCAGTCCTGACATGGGACTGGAGTCTGAAGTTTGGACCACAACGGCCGTGTTTGACGCCATGAGTCGTGAGTGCCAAGCAGTAGATGCCGTCGGAACATGCACTCGTAGAAAGTTCAACCTGCTTTCAGGGCTTGACCAAGTCTTGACATCGGAGAAAACTGACCCGAACAAGTGGTCCTCATGTGTTACAAAGATTGACTACACTGCCGACGGCCTTGTGTCTAAGCTGCGTCTCGGAAATGGCTCCGAGACCGTGTTCATCTACGACGAAGCTACCCGTCAACTGCTCAACAAGAGAACCCAGCGTGCGAGCGACGGAAAGACTCTGGAGGATATCAAGTACACCTATGACAGCGCCGGACGCATCAGCCATGAAGAGGATCTAGCACAGGAGGTGGTCTATTTCCGCAATCAAAGGATCGACGCGTCGCGCGACTTCGCCTACGATGGCTTTGGCCGTCTTCTGATGTGCACGGGTCGTGAAATGATCAACACGGATAGTACCAGCCCTTCTCACTCATCCCCAATGTCTTTGGTCATGGCAAGAGCATGTGGAATCTCCACTACGGCTATGCAGCCCGGCCAGCTGACGAGGTACACGGAGCTTTATGAGTACGACAGTGTTGATAATATCGTGAAAGTCGCCCATCAGACCGACGATGACAAGACAGCCAACTGGACAAGAACGTACGAGTACACAGATCTCAGCAAGAGCAACAGGCTGGCCAGCACAAAGGTCCAGGGCAAAGAAGAACGCTACGAGTACAACAAGACGGGTTGCATAACCTCCATGTCCGGGTACTCCAAGGTGGGGTGGGATGCTTTGGGACGGCTCAAGTCAAGCTCGCAGCAGAAACTCAACAAGGACCCGGGCGATGAAGAGGAAGACACCAACCAAAAAATGCCCGAAACGACCTGGTTCGTCTATAATGACGAGGGGGCCCGTGTTCGCAAGGTGACTGATCGATCGACAGTCGATGCGAGCGAGCAACCGCGGCGACTCAAGGAGACGATGTATCTCGACTCTTGTGACATATATCGAAAATACACAGGGGAGAACTCAGACACCGTTTCGTCAAAGCCAGAGGTCGAGACACACACCAGCCTCATCAAGGAATCCCTAGATGCTCAGAACGCCCTGGTCGTGGCCGAGAAGAACATTTCCAAGGGAGATGAAGCCCCCTGGCTGCTCCGCTGGACCCTTTCACCGGGACTCGAAGTTGACGACCAATCCCGCATCGTATCTTACGAGGAGTACACGCCCTTCGGTCTCCCAACGTATCGGCTCCACAGCAGCGGGATTGAAGCACCCTCTCGATACCGCTTCGCTACGTATCTCCGTGATCACGAGACGGGTTTACACTATTGCCAAGCGCGCTACTACTGCCCCTGGCTCGGTCGTTGGATGTCCCCCGACCCCCTTGACACTATCGACGGGCTCAATTTGTATTGCTATGTAGGCAACGACCCGGTGAACTGGGTGGATCCTACAGGAACAATGCATCAGCAGCAGCAGCAGCGAGCCCCGGGCTCAATGGTGATGCACACGGCGGTCAACATGCCCAGCATGCCTAACACCGGAGGACTTGTTCCCGTAGCTGCCACCAATCGCCTCAAGCCTGTGCAAGACTGCTGTACTGGCTGTGGAGCCAGTTTGAAAGAAGACCTGTGCAACCTCGCGACCATAAAGGGCGCCTTCGGCTGTCTCGTTGGCGGCGTGGCCAGCTACTTCGCCACCTTTACCATCCCTTCGGGCCCTACCGAAAGTGTCGCTCACAACTCGGCGAGCTTGGTCGCCAATGTCGCCGCCGGCTCCGCTCTTGTGTGGCTAGCAACCGGCGCCGCCGCCGGTTCCCTGAAGGCCTTGACGGGCAAAATGGATCCGTCGGCCAAAGAGATGAAGGAGACAATCAAGACGCTGGGAAGCGAGCTCACTAGCGAAAAGAAGGAACACCAAACGACACGAGACGAACACAAGAAGACATTGGACGAAATCAAAAAGGACCTTAAACAGGCACAGGACGACCTTGTTACAGAAAGAGACAAGGCGGCCACAGCAAAGACGGAGGCGGAAGAGAAGGCGGAGGCGTTTGCCAAGGAGATCGCTGGGCTGAAGAGCGCGCTCGATGCCAAAACGATGGAGAACGCCGACTTGACCACAAAGCTGGTTGCAGCCGAAGAGGAAAAGCGCAATAATAACCAGGCTGGGCTTGGAAAAAAACGCGGTAGTGCTCCATCGGGCGAGGGCGTAAGATACCGAGGGACTGGGAATGGGAATGGCAAGTGAGGCAATTCCAAAGGGTTCTTATCTATGATATGGACAATTTGCCGTGTCAGGGTTTGTCTTTTAGATTTGGGTCAAGCAGGAGAGTCAATTTTAGGAGGAGTGACCAGTTCGCTGGTGTTGCTGTTAAATATGCTGTCCGATTCATAAATGTCTAGGGGATTCATAGCATGCATGCTAGAGGCTTTAAATCATTTGAATTTACGTGCAGGCTGCCTTAGTAGCTCAGCTTAGGAATCTACGGCTGCTCTCTTAACTCCTTATATAAAGCCAAATATCTATATTATCTACGAGCTACATTTATCTAAATAGTAGAATAAGCATAATATAAAACCGATATATTTACTTTAATAAGAACTAAGGATCATAACAAAAAAAGCTAGAATAACTAATAACTCTAAGTTACTAAAAGATAGAAGAAATACGTAGTCTTATATCCTTAGATAAAAGAAAGGCAACCTAAGCCCTAATATGTATATAAGGTAGATATCTCTCCTAAGTTTTACTTCCTAGAACTAAGAGTTGCTATTCCTCGCGACGCCTTTTCTCCTGAGCCCACTGTAACGGCGTCCAGCCGTTATTATCAGCTAAGTCAATGTCAACGCCGTCGTTCATTATCAGCACCTCGACAGCCTCCACACAACCCTCGCCTGCTGCTAAAGAGATTGGTGTCCGTCCCTCATTTTCACGCAAATTGACCTCAACACGATCGTCGTCCAACAACGTCTTCATGGCGTCCGCTTCAAATCTATGTAACGGTGCCAATTTTCCAATTCCCACGCTCCAGGAAAGAGGGCTGCGACCAAGGTAGTCTTTGCTGTTGGGATTGACCTTGTCGAGGGTTAAAAATATCTCGACCTCCTGGGCATGCCAAGTGTTAGCTGCGAGACTTAACGGCGTCTGGCCAGAGTTGGTTTGGACATCAGCCTCGGCACCCTTGTCTAGCAGCATCCTGACGAAGCACACATCCCAGTTTCTTGCAGCCAGGTGGAGTGCAGTCTTACCACTGTTGTTCTGGAGGTCAATTTTGACTCTGTCACTCGCAAGGAGCCTTTCGGTTGATGATAGTTTGCCGAACCGGATCGATTCCATAAGTGCCGTGAGTCCCTGTTCTGACTGAATATTTGGGTCGACATTGACGTTTCCCAACAGAACATCAATGGTGTTAATGTAGCCTCTCTGAGCTCCATAGTGGATCGGCGTATATCCTGAGAGACCCTGGATGTTAGGATTGGTCGCTGGGTCATTGATAAGTAATTTGACTACTTTGATGCGATTTAATATTACCGCTTCGAAGAGTGGCGTAAATCCGTTCCTGTCACTAATATTTCGATCGGTCTCTTTTTGTTGAAGAATGAGGTTTACCGTGCCAACACATCCATTCCCTGTTGCGTGATGAAGTGGTGTAAGGACCTGTTTATTCTGCAGGTTGACATCTGTTTTGTCCCTTTCCAGGACTCCCAGGAGCAGCTCGAGAAGACGCTCGTTGTCGGTGACACATGCAAAATGGAGTGGGGTGTTTCCATCCAGGTTTGCGGCGCTCGCATTAACCTTGCCAGTTTTTAGAAGAAGCTTGGCAACATCTCCATGATCATTGATGACAGCATTGTGCAATGGTGTCCAGCCCCTGGCGTCTCTGAGGTCTGGAAGTGCTCCGCGGCCAAGTAGCAGTTCCACGATTGACAACTGTCCTTTCATAGTTGCAAAGTGCAGTGGTGTCATTTCTTCAACACCGCACCCATTCCAGTCGAGGTTTTCTCATTTCGTCGTGTTCTCCATTATGGACTGAAATCCGTAAGACGAAGCTAATTCCATCGCATTTGATGGTGTCTTGCCTGGCCCACTGTATTGATATCTGTTCCTGTACCAGACCTTGTAAGCCTGACTAGGCTCGGTGCTGTTGCCTTGGAAGAAAAACTGATCCAGTTTACGCTGAAGAGAATCCTCTAGTTTCATTGCGTGGATTGCGTCATAGTGAACCAACCAGAATTCAGCGGCGTACCTGAAGAATGTGACCACCTCTATGATGGGCATCTCTTCTAGCTCTATATCTTGGTCTGCAGAAAAGTGAAACAGTCCGAATTGACCCGAGGTGAGATATCTGCGCGGCCTTTCGATGTGCGAGTTTATTGCATCCAGGCATCGATCCAACAGTCGTGAATGGGAGTCTACCATGGAGTAATCTGAATGGTCCATTTCAAGAAGGATCTCTCTGACTGACGGATGGGCGAAGCGGAAAACGTTCTGATTGGTATCCGCGACGAGAAAGTTGCGACATATATTGACAACTTCGAGAGAGGTAGGGGACCCGCGGTGTTCGGAGACAGCTGCAATGACCTCCTCGATTGAGAGCAGCCGACGACCATACAACACTAGCGTCAGGCAAGTCACGGCGAGCCTCGAGGCGTGCTTCGCCTTTCTTTTGATCTGCCCGTAGATGGTCTGATTGATATCGAACAACTTGGGGGGCAGGCTTGCGAGTGCGTCTTCATAATCCATGCGTGTTTCACAGGACGTGAGCGCTTCGAGTGATGCTGAAACCCAACGAAACATACCACAGGCGCCATTTTGCAGCGTTTCGATGGTTATTTTCCGCAATGCCGGGTCTGTTTCTAAACTAACGCGTATTAGGAGTCTTTTTTCGGTTAATCTTTTGACTTCTTCCTTGATGAACGTGTTGGTGTCTTCCTGGCTTTTCTCTGCGACGACACGAGAGTTGATGATCTTTGTGAACTTGATGTGATGCGTCTGTGTGAAGAGAGTGTGAGTACAGAGATCTGAAAAATTACTGTCCAAGCCTTCGAGCATGCATCTGCTTATTTGAGACGACACAATCTTCATACAGTCATTGTTTGTAGTAAATTGGCCTGTTTCTGTTTACGTGTATTTTGCCATCTTAAAGAAGAAATGAAACGGAATATGAAGGATAGTACATGTTAGAGTCAGGGACAGCAATAGAAACAGTACTTACAATGTCCAAGTCATCACGGCTGGAGAAGAAGATCTTGATGATCTCCTTGGATTGGCGTGCAATCTCGTCCAATGCTTCTAAAAGCTCGTATAGCCTTTGTTGATCACACTCGTCTAATGCATCAATGACAATGAAGGCGGGGTTGTCTTTGTAAAGCTCAATGATCAGGTTTTGGCAGTTCTCTACGTCTAATGGCTCGGGTTGCTGCCCATCTATGGCTGCAACTCCTTTTCTCCTTGCATACTCGGTGACTACTGGCTTTCTCATGGGTTCTGTTGGACTAGACCCACTGAGCTGCTTAAGCAGGGCGCCGAGAATCTTGTCCGGGTTCGCGCGGTTAGGCTCCTTCGTGTCTCTGGAGCAGTAGAAGAAGACAATCAGGCTGACTCTCTCATAAGATCGAAGTCGCTGGAGAATCAATGACCTGGATAGGTATTCTTGGTCAGTACTCTTCAAGGTTTGACCTGAACTTTCGTCCCTTGTTTCCTAGCTGCTTACACAAGACTTATCTTCCCAGTCCCCACTGGATTTCATTTAGTTAGCTTAGCGTACCTTCTCAGGCGTCAAAACTCACTAGCACCTGTGAGCTAAAAAATGCAAGATTCATTTAGCGATAACTAATTAGAGAACTCCTGACTCCTCAGTATCTATTAACCTAAATTCTACAGAAGGCCCTTTAAGTTTTAGTTAAAATAGCTGTTATACGGTACTATAGATATTATATAGGGTCTATAGGCTTATTACAATTAGGATTCCTAACAGTAGGTTTCTACTAGAAGTATAGCTAGGGCTTAATACTAAGTAATAGTATTATTAGCTTACTAGTTTGTTAGTTACCTAGTAATTAGTTATATAGTTAATAGTATATAAGGATAGCTTATATAACTTAATTAAAGGTAAATATAATATTAAGGTCTAAAAGGTATTTAGAGAATATATTATAAGTTAATTACTAAAAAGCTATAGTAGTTTATCTTAAGTCCTAGACTTAGTTTATTTTATATATAAGTCTAGGTACCCTTATTATATTTTTAATCCCTTAGTCCTATTAGCCTTCTTAGTTATAATTACTTTTTATTCTTTAGTAATTACTTAGTAGATACTAGTAATTACTTAGTAGGTCCTATAGAGTAATTACCTTATTTTATCTGTATATAACCTGTCTATAGTTCTTCTGTTCCTAGGGAGTTATCTGTTAGGTTTCTTCCTGTTAGTCGCTTTTCCTTATAAAGGCTGTATCGCCTGCGCTTCTAGGCTCCTGGTGGGGCAGTCTTCGCCTGTAACTTATTAGGTCGTAACAACTGGCCTATCTGGCTGCTGTTAGCCGGCCGCCTGCTGGGGCTGGGCTGGCTGGCAGGCCTAGCAGCTAGCACCTACGCCCAGGCTAGGGGGTGGCGTGTGCGCTCAGTAGCAGTACGGCAGTGCCCACCGTTGCCGTCAGGCGCCGGTCGCGCGCGCATTAGTCTTAGGGTTATTAATACTGCTTTTTTTAATTACTACTAGTAAGAGGTAGTAGGATAGGCTTACTAAGTATACTAGGTGGGGAAACAGGAGGAAAAACAGGGGGTAGAATCTAACTAGGGGTAAAATTACAGATTAAATACAGAATAGGACTATATAGGGTCTAGAGTGTCAGCTTATAATGTAGAGGGGAGTCCTTCTAAGAAACTAAGATTTAGTTTAAGGGGTTGTGGAAAAGACAGTAAGTGCTGCTATTTTTTCCCTTAAGCTTTAAGATGTCAATAGCTGTAAGATATGGTCCCCACGCGGTGTCAAAAAGGTGGGGTTGGATCACCCTAAACGTTTTACTGCAAAACAACTTCAATCTCATACATTTTCTTATCACCACTTCACTTCTCAGTGTCATTTTCACAACGTGAAGAAATTTTAAGAACCCCGTTTTCATTCTATCTTGCGTAGTGTGAGATCTATTAACTTTACCCAATAATGAACCCTCCCTGTGATGGAAACTCCAGCCTGGCACGAGGGAGATAAGATGCCAGGAAAACAAAAAAATGCCGATGAGACGAGATGCGCGATGCTAAATGCTGATTATTCTTGAGAGCCACTCGTGAGAGAGCTGCACTATCCAAGATTCTGTAGTTGATTGAGTATTCTAGGTGCGTGGGGGTATTTGACGTGTGCGATGAGGCTTCAGATGAAGAAAGGGAGCGCCAGTTTACTCCGCCTTCTTTGAAGTCTTGGTTCGAAGCTTCATGAGGAGGTAGACCAGGGCATACGAGCTGAAGGCGAAGAGGACGACAATTGCCGCGTCGCGCCAGCCGTAGTAGTACTCATTAAGGTTAATCGTCCGCAGGTAGTCGCTGCCATCGCGGTACTGGCACACGCGGCACTTGGACACGGCGTCGGGGTTGATGAGGTTGCTGCTCGCTCCCATCCCCTGCATGTAGCCCGTCAGGTACTCGCCGCACGTCGTGCCGTTGGCCGGGTCGAAGAGGGCGAACTCCTGGTCCTTACACTCGACCTTTGTGCCCCAGACGTCGAACACGAGCATGCTGCCCATCAGGTAGTTGAAGGGGTTGAGGTAGTACCTGTGGTGACGTTTGTTAGCATTGATCCCTAGTAAAAAACCAAATGAAAAAAAGGCGAGAGAAGGGATGAAAGAAGGATAGGTTACTTACATCCAGTACTTCCAGAACGTCTGGAGCTGGGAGTAGGGGACGAGGACACCGCAGAAGGAGACGAGGACTCCGATGATGAGCGGGTTGACGAGGGATGCAAAGACGGCGTTAGGGGCGTAGGCGGCGATAAACTGACCGATGCCGGTATAGATGAACTCGTACATAAGCATAACAAAGAAGGTGCTGCCGGCGCGGGCCGAGTCGCTCGGGAAGCCGACAGTATAGTACCAGCAGACAAAGTAGAGTACGGCGCAGATAATAAGGTAGGGCACCTCAGAGATAACGGAGCCCGAGACGAAGGCAATCCACGAGTACATCTTAGACTTCTTCTCACGCGTCTCGAAGATATCGCGGCGGTCAATAAAGAGGGGCTGCAGCTGGGCGAGTACGCCAGGGGCGACAAAGATAAAGTTAAAGATAGTGAAGAGGCGCAGGGTAATGTCGCTGACAGAGTTGCCAATCATCCAGAAGGAGAAGCCGTTGAAGAGGGCCGAGAAGATGTGGAGCGCGAACTTGTTGTTAATGTAGTCGACGTTGCGGTAAAGGGAGACGTTAGCGCGCTGCGTGACGATCTTGACCTGGTCCCAGAGGGGCAGGGCGAACTCGTGGCCGTCGTCGCTGGTGCCTGGCGGCCGGGAGGCGGCGTCGTCGATCATGTGGTCGAGCTCCCGGACGACGGCGTCGTGCTCGGGGGAAGAGAGCCAGATCTCGTTCCAGTCCTTGCCCTTAGAGAGGTGGCCGGAGACGACGTCAATCATATGCTCGGCCGGGTTGGCCTCCTCCGGGCAGGGGGCTCCGTAGCGGCCAAAGTAGTCGCGGATGGTCCTGGCGTTGTCGCCGATGTCGCCAAAGTAGACAGTCTTGCCGCCCTTTGCGAGCAGGAGGAGGGTGTCGAACTGGGAGAAGAGCTGGGCGGAGGGCTGGTGGATAGTGACGAGGACTGCCTGGCCGACGTTGGCGAGCTTGCGGAGGAAGCGGACCGTGTTGAAGGCGGACTGGCCGTCGAGGCCGGACGTGGGCTCGTCGAGGAAGATGAGGATGCTGGGCTTCGAGACGAGCTCGACGCCGATGGTCACACGCTTCCGCTGCTCCACTGAGAGGCCGTTCCCGACGCGGCCGATGAGGGTGTCGGCAAGGTCGTGCAGCTCCAGCAGATCGATGATGGTATCAACGTACGCCAGCTTCTCGGCGCGCGGGGTGTCGCGGCTCTGCCTGAGCAGGGCCGAGAACTCGAGGGCCTCACGGACGGTGGCGTAGGGCTCGTGGACGTCCAGCTGCTCACAGTAGCCGGCCGACCGCTGGAAGGAAACGGGAAGGGGGCGGCCGTCGACCATGATGGAGCCGCGGATCGTGCCGTCTGTCTTGCGTTGGGCGAGGACGTCCAGGAGAGTGGTCTTTCCGGCGCCGGACGAGCCCATCAGGGCGCCCAGCATACCCTAAGAGTAACAATTAGTCACTATTGACTCTCCTGTTGTGTCTCAATAGCAGTTTGGTATAATGATGACTTACCGGTCGTACCCAGCCGCTGACCTTGTCGAGCAGCACGCGGTCTCCTGACGGGGTCTTGACGGTATAAGTGAGGTCCTTCCAGGTGAAGATGGAGGTGTTGCGGACGAGGTCCTGGTTGGCATGGTCGCCGCCGTCCCGCTTCTCGCTGTCGCTCTTGTCCTTCTCGACGGCGGTCTCTTCGGAGGACTGAGCTTCCTCGTCCTCGCGAGGGACGCGAACGTTCTTTGCGTTCTCGCGGGGGATGAGCAAGGAAGATCCGCTCTCGGCCGAGGGGCGCCACCGGGAGGTGGCAATGATGGTGAGGGCGACGAAGAGCGCCCACCAGGCCCAGACGATACCAAAGTTCCTCCATACGTGGCTCTTGCTGTACGAAAGAGCCGAGAGATACTGGTCGCCGGTCAGGGAGGTTTCTCCCTGGACGGCTCCCGCCACACCGGCGCAAGACTGGTGTGCCGGATCCGTATACCCGGGGCCATTCGGCACCAAGTTCGGCCCGACACACGGGATGAGCTGACGGTGGAACTCAGTCGACATAAGGGCGTCAAAGGCGTAGGACAACGGGTCGATCCAGAAGATCCAGACAAACCAAGGGTGCATCTGGGGCTTTTGAATCATGTAGCCGTTGTACATGATGGCCGCGCTGACCAGGAAGCCGGAGGCCTTAGAGGCATCGTCGAAAGTCTTGAAACCCGCGCCAATGGACCGGAACATGGCCGTCATGCACTAGAAAGGTGTAAGTAAAGGGGAGAAAGAGATCAGTAACAGGAAACAGCAGCGGCCAACTACTTACCATAGTGGTGGCGACAACTACGATCCAAAAGGTGAAGAAGGCATCTGCCGTTGTCTTCAGCCCAACCATGAAGTAGAGAACCACGGAGAAAATGGAGACTTGGAAGAGGATGACGGGAATGTCGGCGGCAATGTGGGCGATGCAGAACGCGGCGGGGTGGTAGTAGGCGAAGGACTTGTGCTTAATCAAGACCGGCCGGCCGGTGAAGGAGTTTGTGACCTCGGCCATGGACACCAGACTGTTGAAGAGCAGCGCGAAGAAGAGGGCGCCGCCCTTCATGAAGAGGCCATCGGAGGTGTTCGGGGCGTTGTAGAAGAGCGAGCCGGCAATGAGGGCCTGGATCAGGGTCGACACCTGCGTGATGATGAAGGTCGCTTTGTCGCCCCAGATGATCTGGTACTGCCGGACGACGCAGGCCTTGACCTGCGTGGCGAAGCTCGTCGTCAGGGGGCTGTTGGCGGGCAGCTGCTTGTGCTTCTCGCTAGCGACGCCCTCCTTAAACAGCCGCGTCCTCTCCTTAGTGTCCTCCTTGGTCGGGAAGTCGTACTCGGCCACCATCCTCGGGTAGATGTCCGACTTCTGATACTCTGCCCGCAGGGTATCGGCGTTGCGGGGGAAGGTCTTCTCGTAGCCCGGGCGGACGGCGCGTTCCGTGGGGACGGTGACGCCGGTGAGGAAGTCAGCGACGTTGGCGCCGTCGGAACAGATGAAGCCTAGGCTCTCCATGAAGGGGCGGGCCTCCTTCATAGGGCCGTAGTACATCTCCTTGCCGTTTTCGAGGACAAGCACCTTGTCGAAGAGGTCGTAGATGCCGTTGCCCGCCTGGTACAGCGTCACGATGGACGCAAGGCCGAGGACGTCGGTCATGGCGCGGACGGCCTTGGTGTACTCCAATGCTCTGTTCTCAAATGTCAGATCAACTAAGGTTCACATGTTGATAGCGGCTCTTGTTGAGCGATCCTTTTTCTCATGGAAACAGTACGGGGGGGGGAGAAAGGAAAAAAGTCCACTTACGTGCTGGCATCCAAACCTCTGGTGCTGTTATCCCAGCAGAATACGGATCCCCTCGTCGCCATGCACTCGATGATGGAGACGCGCTTTCTCTCGCCGCCGGACACGCCACGGACGTATTCGTTGCCGACCTTGGTGTCGAAGGTGTGCTGAATGCCCATGGACTCGAGCAGAAAGTCCCTGTTCTGGACGCGGAGCTCCTCGTTAGACGGGACGCCCTCGGGCAGGTGGAAAGGGATCTTGAGGCGGGTTGCGAAATCCATGGTCTGGCCGACGGTAAGCGTCGGGAAGAAGAGCTCCTCTTCCGTGTTCATGACGATCTGGCCCCGGTACTGCTGGGCTTCATCGGCGGTCATGGAGCCGTAGTGGACGTCACCGGTGACGGAGCTGTAGCCCCGGCGGTGGTTTGCCAGGATGTTGAGCAAGGTTGTGCATCCCGACCCGGGGCGTCCGAGGACGAGGAGCATCTCACCGGGCTTCACACATCCATGTGTGTTATCGAGAATGGTCTTCAGGGGAGGCTTGTGGCGGGATTCCTTGACGAGCTTGGGGATGTTGAATTGGGTGAGAACGTTTTCGTGTATCGACGCGTCGGAGCTGACGGCCTGGACCGTGAGATTCTGCCATGTTACGCCGAGCTCGCGGGCCGGGAAGCCGGAGCGTTGGTCCCTCTCCCGGACGGCTTCGACCTTGTGCTTGAGCGACCAAGTGGTGTTATTGTTGTTGTTGTTGTTGTTGTTGTCGTCGGGAATGGCGTCAAGCTCGATGGACGGCTCGTAGTTGGAGCCGCTGGCCAGCGTGCCGTCGGACTCCATGACGCCTGCACGGATAGACGGAGAACTTAACGTGACCTCTTCTTTGGTGTTGGGTGCGGTGAAGGTTATCGCAGGAAGGATACACGATATGCCCAGGGCGGTTGGAAGAACGGAAGTGACTGGGAACGTACAGGGTGCCGGGACCCTTATTTGTATTCATTCTTTGGAGCCCAGCAGTACGGTCGACGGACTCGGCGTTACGGATTTGATTAGTGTCCGATTTACAACTACCTGAGATCTCTGTACGACCCCCTCGGATTACAGATTATGGATCCAAAGGGCGCCGGACTAGACGGCAGGATTGGGCAACTTGGAGGAATATTTGCCGGCGCCCCACGGCATGCCCGGGCATTCGGCGTCTGAAGCGTCCCACGCGTGGCAGACATGCCGTCATCTCGTCATCGACTACAAACTGTACGGACGAAATAAGGCTCCTCGAGCCCTTTTGGCAATGTCCGAAGTGCGTGGCCGGTCCGCTGAATAATTAGGGGAAATTTCGTAATCCCAACTTTGATAGGAAGAACAGGATGCCTCTCTAGTTAAACCCTGCAGTTTTTGCGCGTGGTACGGGTGGGATGCCGCGGGCTAATCCGGGGATCAGGACCATCCATAGCACTGACCATGCGTTCCGAGAGCCTCATTTGCTCATTTGCGCAACCTCCCCCCCAAAAGATCGGACTGAACTTGTCATTGAGATTGGCGAGGCCGCTGACTAAGCGGTAAGCACGCCAATCGCAAATGCCCATTGGCCGCATCGCACGCTCGGCGCAGTTCCGTGTGTCGGCCAACAAGTCACTCGGCGCGCGGGGACTGGATTGAGCCACCGGAGTGGGGTCGGCGCGGGAGTTTGACATTTTAGGTTCATCGCCGGAGCCAATCAGAGGCACCGAAGGTATCAGAGTTTGTCCCTTTTGGGTGGTTCCTGCTTAGTCAACCGGTTTCAGATGCCGCTGAGTCAGCGGGAATCTCAGTACTTGTATCAAAGGGGGGAACGCTTGCCAGTGTCGAGCTAAGTTCCCGACCATTTGCGGAGGAGAAAAAAAAGGTGAGTTGAGTGCGTATGAGATCTGGCTGTTTTGTTTGTTGACAACAATACGACGCGGAAATTTTCTCCCTTCCTCTCCTCTCTTGGAAACAGCCAGCGCGGCCGTGTGCAGCAGCGGCTATTGTTGAATTAGAACTACAGAGACCAAAACATAAGGAAACG
Source organism: Colletotrichum eremochloae (assembly GCA_030867245.1). Classification (NCBI taxonomy): domain Eukaryota; kingdom Fungi; phylum Ascomycota; class Sordariomycetes; order Glomerellales; family Glomerellaceae; genus Colletotrichum; species Colletotrichum eremochloae. Next base: position 17,154 of record MU844593.1, on the reverse strand, counting down.
AGCGTGTGATTCCTAACATAGCATCAACGACGGCTTCTTAAAGAAGCCGTTAAAAAGCACACCAAGATGTAATATAGGTCGCTAGAGACAGGGGGTAAAAGCCGTTATTAAGGTAGGGGTAGAAGCTGTTAAGGTTTTAAGGTGTAAAATATACTAAAATAATATACTATAAAAGCTATAATTTAGGTAATTTTAAATTACTAGGTTTTATAAGAAGAAAAGGTTTATAAGGTAAAAAAAAGGAGTAGTAAAATATAAAGAAGTTTTTAATATAGTTATATATAAGGAAGTAAACTAGTTAATTATATAATACTAAAGTAAGCTATAGCTAGGGTAGTTAGGTAGGTAATATAACTAAGCCTTAAGAGTAGTAAGAAAAAGAAAGTATAAAGAGATTAAGGGTAGCTAATAGTATAAAAGGGGACTAAAAGAAAAGTAAAGTAAAATAATAGGTTAGGTAGAGTAAGTTAATAAATAGAATAAATAGATAAATAAATAAACTTAGAATATATATATATATATAACTACTATTATTTAACTAAAAGTTAGTTATAAAGCTATTTATTTATAATATATAGTATTCTATTATAATATATAAGTTATACTAATATACTATAGTAGCTAATAAAGTTATAGTATATTTATAAAGCTACTATCTTACTATTACTATTTAGATATAGGCTTATATTATAGAAGCTATTAGTATTATCCTAAGTATTACCTAAAACTAAGAGGGGTTATAATTATTCTTATACCTAAAGGTAGCACCTAAGCCTATTACTTATATTATACTACCTTAGGCTAATAGGATTTATTACTATATATATAGTTATATATACTACTATATATATAATATATAAGAGTATTACTAGACTAAGTATAGATAGGTAAATAAATAGTAGAAAGGGGGTAATATATAATATAAGGCTAAAACTATATAAGAGGTATTATAAACTATAGGCGTTTAGTACTAGTAATTTTTCCTATTATAGACTAGAAGCTAGTAGTTTAAGGTAGAGCTAAGAAAGATAATATTTAGTAATAAAAGCTAGGTACTAAAGGTAGCTACTATAAATAATAGTACTAAGTTTATTTAGATATATAAGAAGTAAGAGGAGAAGTTTAAAGTTAGTATATATAATAAGGTATTAGGTTTAAATAAGAAGTTAGAGCTAAATATATAGTTATACTATATTAGGTAGGCTAAGTATTTATAAGGGTTAGATAAGGGCTAGTTATAGTAAGTAATATAGGTAATTAAGGATAATAAGGTAACATTATAGGCTATTTAGATAGTTTTTTAGAAAGTAGCTAACTAGGCTTAGGCTATATCTATTACTAATAAGGTTAGGTATAATATATTATTTAAGGCTAAGAGGAGGGATATTAGTATAAAGCTAAGATAACTATTTAATAACTATATAGAGGCTAATATATAAGAGTAATATAAAAAGGTATAATAGTAGCCCCCCCCTACAGCCCTAACCCTATTAGGTTAGGGTTAGGCTAGCTAGGGCTAGGGGGTAGGTAAGGCGTTAGGTTAAGCTAGGTTAGGGCGTAAGGCAGGTAGACAGACAGACAGACAGACAGGTAGACTATAGTAGTAGTAGTAGGTCTAATAGGTAAGAATAGTAGTAAGTAAGTATCCTATAAGTAGTAATAATAGTAGTAATAGTAATAGTCCTATAGTAGTAGTAATAGTAGTAGTAGTAATAATAGTAGTAGTAATAATAGTAGTAGTAGTAATAGTAGTAGTAGTATAATTAACATAAGTATAAGTAATTAATAGTACTAAAAGCCTTATAGGGCTTTTTTATCCTTCTTCCCTCTTCCTTTTATTTATATTTATTTCCTCTTTCTTTCCTCTTTTCCCTTCTCTTATCCTTTTCTTCTAACTTTTTCTCTTCCCCCTTATTACCCTTAGTATAGTAGTAGCTATAGTAGTAGTTATTATAGTAGTTATAGTATAGTAGTAATAGTAGTAATAATAGTAATAGTATACTAATATTTATTTACTATAAGAAAAGGGGGTATTACTAAGGGGCTACCTACCTATTTACTATTCTTAAGGTAAGACTAATAGTAATAGTAGTAATAATAGGTTAGTACTAATAGATAAAATATAAAGATAAAAAGAAATTAAAATAGTAGTAATAATAGAGGAGCTAAAAGAGAAACCCTAAGGAGATTAGTAAGTAAAGCTAAAAAGCCCTAAGGGGCTTTTCTTTTACTACTAAGTCTTCTCTCTTATATTAACTAGTTAGGTTATTATCTACCTACTTACTAATATTATAGGTAGGTAAAAAGCCTTAAGGGGCTTTTTTTTTTTTTTTTTTTTTTTTTTTTTTTTTTCTTTTTCTTTTTTTTCTTTTTTTTTTTTTTCTCTTTTTCTTTTATAAAGTACTAAATATTCCTTATAAGGTTAACTTAGTATTAGTAGGTAAAAAGCCTTAGGGGGCTTTTCTATGGTCCCTAATATTCCCTACTAGGTTAGTTTAGTTATTAGGTCCCTATCTACTAAGGTAGGTAAAGCTATAATATAATCCCTATAGGGGTTTAAGGGGTTACTCTTCTAGCTAAGTCTAAAAAAGCCTCTTTTTACTACCTAGATATATAAGGCTATAGTAAAAGCCCTACTAGTAGTTCTCTATATCTTATTATAGGTACTTTTTACTAGTAAGCCTAATAAGATAGTAATAAAAGGCCTAGCTTTTAGGCTTCTTTAGTAATACCTAGGGTTATTAGGTTATTAAATCCTTAGGTATATAGAGAAACTAACACTAAGTAAGCTAAAGTAGTAGCTATAATATAAGAGAGTAAAAAAGAGAGGAGATATATATAGGGAAAGCTATAGTATTATATAAAGTAGGTAATATAATAAGGTTATAAAAAGAGTAATCTACTTTAGAAAGAATATAAAAGGGGGGAAAAAAGTAAGAGGAGGAAAAAAGAGATAGAGAAGTATATAAAAAGGAGGCCTAAAGATATTATATAGCTAGTAGTAGTATAAAAAGGAGCCTTAAATAGACCTAACTACCTACTTATTAAGGGATAATAAAGGCTTATAGTAAATAATAAAATAATAGTAATACTAAAAGAAACTATTATCTAGATATAAGCCTAGGTAGGGCCTTATAAATAGATAGGTTAGGCCTCTTTTAGGTTAAGAAGGTTATAAGAGATAAATAGTAAGAATAAAAATAAAAGGTTAAACCTAAGGAACTAAATAGAAACCTAGCTAGTCTTATAAGTAGAAATAAGAGAGGGGAGGGAAAAAGAATATAAAAGTAGGTAGCTAGGCTATATATAGATAGTAAGATAACCTAGTAGTACTACTACTAAGGTAAGGCTAGCCTTATAGTATACTTTATAAGTACTCTAGATATATTATATAATTAGTATAGTATAAAATAGTAATAAGGGTATAAGTAGTAATAAAACTAAAAAGCTAAAATAGGTAGGTAGCCTATAGAGCATACTAATATAAAAAGAAAGCCTATAGGTATATTTATTTTATATACTCTATATAGTTTTAGTATAAAAAAATAGTAGCTATACTAAATATAGTCCTTATAATAGTTTATATAATATTTATAATATATCTTATAACTAATAGAAGGAAGGAGATATAGAACTAGGCTTTATAGTAGGCTATACCTTTATATTAGGTCTCTACCTAGGAATAATATAGCTAAAGTAAATAGCTAAAGTAAAGGAGATATTAGGAGGGTAAAGTACTAAGGAGGAGTAAGCTAAGACGCTATAAATAAGATAAAGGTTAGAAAGAGGGTAGTACCTATTATCTATAGGTAGTATATATATACTTATAAAACCCCCTTCTAATATATAAACTATAGTATTATATAGTTATATATACCTAGTATAGATATTTATATAGAAAGCTATAAAAAACTCTTAGCTTAGTACTATTATAAGTATATCTACCTATAAAGGGTATAAATATTATCTATCCTATTTAGCCTATAGCTATTTAGGGCTAGTAGTAGAGAGACTAAAGAGTACTATAATATAGTAGGAGTAAATAATAGAAAGGTAAAGTAACCTTAAGGTAGTAGCTAAAGCTACTTAATAAGGGGATAAACATACCTATAAAGTATAGTATTATATCTCTCTAACTTATATAGTTAGGATAGTAAGGGACTAAAGGCCTAGCTAAGGTTTACCTACTATACGTAAGCCCCTAAGGGCTTATTATAATATTATTAAAGGGTAAATTAGGTATAAGAGGCTACTTTAGATAACATAAGGTAAGGAGAGGAATATAGTAGTTATAAGCAGTTAGGAGTAGTAAAATAACGTCTTAGAGCTAGGACTATATTCCTTTTATATTCCTCCTACTATAGTATAAATAGATATATAATAAAAGAAGGGAAAAAGGCTAGGCTACTTACTATAGATAGCTTAAAAGAGAGAAAAAGATAAGGTATAAGACCTTATAATAGAAGATATAGTCTTATTATTATACTAGTACTATAGGTAGGTATACTAAGGAATAAGCACTAGCTTAATAGTATAGGGTTCCTAAGATTAGAGGGTAAGAAATAGTATAGGAATACTAATAATAGGCTAGCTACTAACTACTAGTACTATTAGGTATATAAGGGAGGATTAGTAATAGTAAATATAATAACGCTATAGTAGCCTCCTCCCTCTCTATAATAGCTATCCTTCTTAAGGCTTATCCCCTTATAATAAAAGGTATTAGTCTCTTCTATATATATAAAGCTATAGGTAAAATAAAGTAAAAGTATAATAACTAAGATAGTATAGTAGCTTACTTAGGCCCTAAATAACATATAAATAATAATAAGCCTTTCTAAAAAGGTAAGTTAGTCTAAAAATATATAAGGCCCTACCTATTAGCTATTAAGAAGATATATATTAATATACTAAAGATAATATAAAGTATTAATAGGAACTACTATATTAAACTAGCCTATATCTAAGAGCTAAGGGAGGCCTTTATAAAGGGCAGCCTTAAGTAAAGCGCCCCTAAAAACTATATTACTATCCTCTATAGTATTAAAGATATCTATTAGATCTAGTAGAGTATAAAGTAAGGTAGTAATAGTAATATAAATAATAATAAAGAGGAGGATAAAAAAGTAGTATTTCTCTACTAGGCTAGTATAAATAATACTAAGGTAGAGGTTATAATAGGCTAGTATTAGCTTTATACCCTATAAGAGTATATTATAGTAACTAACACCCTAGAGTTAGACGCCTAGTAGATATATAAGCTATATAATAAAGATATATTTACTATCTATACTACTACTACTACTACTACCCCCCTCCTATAGGGATAGGTTAACTAGGTATAATACTATAAGGGGATAGACTAACTATACTAATAGACTAACTCCTAGCTAAGCTTAATATTAAGCTATATATTAACTATAGAGACCTAAGCCTACTTAATAACTATAGGTAGATCTAGATATAACTTATATCTATTATATTAGATATAGCTAAGCCTATAATATATTACTAAGTAATAGTTAACTATAAGCTAGTAGAGGCCTTATATCTTAGTAGTAAGAAGAGCTTCTTAATATATAGGCTTATAACGTTATAAAACTATAAGTAGTAAAGGAGCCTTACTATATATTAGTACTAAACCTACCTAAGCCTAAAGACCTTTAATATCTTAATATTTAAGTAGATAGCTAGCCTCTAGATTAATAACTACTAGTTTATAATACTTAAGGTAGTACTAGGGATACTAAAGGCCCTACCCCTTAATAAGATATAAGACCTTAGGTAGGATAACTAGAACTATCTAGTAGTAGCCTTATAAGGTAGTAATACTAAGGAGGACATAGTAGACACTAAGGAATATATATAAGAAGCTATTAAGGCTATCTTTTATACTAATAATAGTAGTAATAAGTCCTACTACTATATAGCTAGCCTCCTTAAGACTATAGATAATACTACTTATTATAAGGTCTATTAGGTAATATAGATATTACTAGACCTTACCTTTATTAACCTAAAGTACTTCCTCTATAGTAAGAGGCTTAAAATAAAGACTATAGTCTAAGTACTATACTATATTATTAGCTAAATTTACTATAAGAGTATAGTTAAACTTAAGAATATAAACCCTAAGTTAAAAAGTAAGCCCTAGCTACTCTACTACCTATAGACTACCCTTAACGCCCTATAATTATTAAGAGGGGTTACTAATAGGTACCTAAGAGATATAGTACTCTAGCTCTAATAGTATATTCTTAACTTTACCTACTATAGTATAGGTACCTTTTAGGTACTAAAGATATAGACCCTCCTTAGGGATAGTATTATATCTATAGATAATATAGCCTATAGGAAACACTTTAACTATATTATTTAGGTATAACTCCTATATATTATCTAATAGACTACTAATACTAGTAATAATACTAGTAGCCCCCCCCTACGGCCCTAACCCCGTCAGGTTAGGGTTAGGCCAGCTAGGGCTGGGGGGTAGGCAAGGCGTCAGGTCAGGCTAGGTTAGGGCGCAGGGCAGGCAGACAGACAGACAGACAGACAGGTAGACTATAGCAGTAGCAGTAGGTCTAGCAGGTAAGGATAGTAGTAAGTAAGCATCCTATAAGTAGTAATAGTAGTAGTAGTAGTAATAGTCCTATAGTAGTAGTAGTAGTAGTAGTAGTAGTAGTAGTAGTAGTAGTAGTAGTAGTAGTAGTAGTATAATTAACATAAGTATAAGTAATTAATAGTACTAAAAGCCTTATAAGGCTTTTTTATCCTTTTTCCCTCTTCCTCTTATCTATATTTATTTCCTCTTTTTTTCCCCTTTTCCCTTTTCTTATCCTTTTCCTCTAACCTTTTTTCTTCCCCCTTATCACCCTTAGTATAGTAGTAGCTATAGTAGTAGTTATTATAGTAGTTATAGTATAGTAGTAGTAGTAGTAGTAGTAGTAGTAGTATATTAGTATTTATTTACTATAGGAAAAGGGGGTGTTACTAGGGGGCTACCTACCTATTTACTATTCTTAAGGTAAGACTAATAGTAGTAGTAGTAGTAGTAGGTTAGTACTAACAGATAAGATATAAAAATAAAAGGAAATTAAAATAGTAGTAGTAGTAAAAAAGCTAAAAGAGAGACCCTAAGGAGACTAATAAGTAAAGCTAAAAAGCCCTAAGGGGTTTTTCCTTTACTACTAAGTCTTCCCTTTTATATTAACTAGTTAGGTTATTATCTACCTACTTACTAGTATTATAAGTAGGTAAAAAGCCCTAAGGGGCTTTTTCTTCTTTTTTTTTTCTTTTTTTCTTTTTTTTTTTCTTTTTTTCTTTTTCTTCTTTTTCTTTTTTTCTTTTTCTTCTTTTTCTTTTTTTCTTCTTTTTCTTTTTCTTTTTTTCTTTTTTTTTTTTTTTCTCCTTTTCTTTTATAGAGTACTAAATATTCCCTATAAGGTTAACTTAGTATTAGTAAGTAAAAAGCCCTAAGGGGCTTTTCTATAGTTCCTAATATTCCCTACTAAGTTAGTCTAGTTACTAGGTCCCTATCTACTAAGGTAGGTAGAGCTATAATATAATCCCTATAGGGGTTTAGGGGGTTACTCTTTTAGCTAAGTCTAGAAGAGCCTCCTTTTACTACCTAGACACATAAGGCTATAGTAGAAGCCCTACTAGTAGTTCTCTACGTCCTATTATAAGTGCTCTTTACTAGTAAGCCTAATAAGATAGTAATAAAAGGCCTAGCTTTTAGGCTTCTCTAGTAACGCCTAGGGTTATTAGGTTATTAGATCTTTAGGTATATAGAGAAACTAGCGCTAGGTAAGCTAGAGTAGTAGCTATAATATAAGAGAGTAAAAAAGAAAAGAGATATATATAGGGGAAGCTATAGTATTATATAGAGTAGGTAATATAATAGGGTTATAAAAGGAGTAATCTACCTTAAAAAGAATATAAAAGGGGGGAAAAAAGTAAGGGGAGGAGGAAAGAGATAGAGAAGTATATAAAAGGGGGGCCTAAGGATACTATATAGCTAGTAGTAATATAGAAAGGAGCCTTAAACAGACCTAATTACCTACTTATTAAGGGATAACAAAAGCTTATAGTAAATAATAAAATAATAGTAGTACTAAAGGAAACTATTATCTAGATATAAGCCTAAGTAGGGTCCTATAAGTAGATAGGTTAGGCCTCTTTTAAGTTAAGAAGGTTATAAGAGATAAGCAGTAAGAATAAAGGTAAAAGGTTAAGCCTAAGGAACTAGATAGAAACCTAGCTAGTCTTATAAGTAGAGATAAGAGAGGGGAGAGGAAGGGAATATAAAGGTAGGTAGCTAGGCTATATACAGACAGTAAGACAACCTAGTAGTACTACTACTAAGGTAGGGCTAGCCTTATAGTATACTCTATAGGCACTTTAGATATATTACGTAATTAGTATAGTATAAGATAGTAATAAGGGTATAAGTAGTAATAGAACTAAAAAGCTAAAGTAGGTAGGTAGCCTATAGAGCATACTAATATAAAAAGAAAGCCTATAGGTATGTTTATCTTATATACTCTATATAGTTTTAGTATAAAAAAATAGTAGCTATACTAAATATAGTCCTTATAATAGTTTATATAATATTTATAATATATTTTATAACTAATAGAAGGAAGGAGATATAGAATTAGGCTTTATAGTAGGCTATACCTTTATATTAGGTCTCTACCTAGGAATAATATAGCTAAAGTAAATAGCTAAAGTAAAGGAGATGTTAGGAGGGTAGAGTGCTAAAGAGGAGTAAGCTAAGACGCTATAAATAGGGTAAAGGTTAGAGAGAGGGTAGTACTTATTATCTATAGGTAGTATATATATACCTATAAAACCCCCTTCTAATATATAAACTATAGCATTATATAATTATATACACCTAGTATAGATATTTATATAGAAAGCTATAAGGAACTTTTAGCCTAACGCTATTATAAGCGTATCTACCTATAAAGGGTATAAATATTATCTATCCTATCTAGCCTATAGCTATTTAGGGCTAGTAGTAGAGAGACTAAAAAGCACTATAATATAGTAGGAGTAAACAGCAGAAAGGTAAAGTAACCCTAAGGTAGTAGCTAAAGCCACTTAATAAGGGGATAAACACACCTATAGAGTATAGTATTATATCTCTCTAACCTATATAGTTAGGATAGTAGGGGACTAAAAGCCTAACTAAGGTTTACCTACTATATATAAGCCCCTAAGGGCTTATTATAATGTTATTAGAGGGTAGATTAGGTATAAAAGGCTACTTTAGATAATATAAGGTAAGGAGAGGAATATAGTAGTTATAAGCAGTTAGGAGTAGTAAAATAACGTCTTAGAGCTAGGACTATATTCCTTTTATATTCCTCCTACTATAGTATAAATAGATATATAATAAAAGAAGGGAAAAAGGCTAGGCTACTTACTATAGATAGCTTAAAAGAGAGAAAAAGATAAGGTATAAGACCTTATAATAGAAGATATAGTCTTATTATTATATTAGTACTATAGGTAGGTATACTAAAAAATAAGCGCTAGCTTAATAGCATAGGGTTCCTAAGATTAAAAGGTAAGAAATAGTATAGGAATACTAATAATAGGCTAGCTACTAACTACTAGTACTATTAGGTATATAAGGGAGAACTAATAATAGTAGATATAATAATACTATAGTAGCCCCCTCCCTCTCTATAACAGCTATCCTCCTTAGGGCTTATCCCCTTATAATAGAAGGTATTAGTCTCTTTTATATATATAAAGCTATAGGTAAGATAAAGTAAAAGCGTAATAACTAAGATAGCATAGTAGCTTACCTAGGCCCTAAATAATATATAAATAATAATAAGCCTTTCTAAAAAGGTAAGTTAGTCTAAGAATATATAAGGCCCTACCTATTAGCTATTAGGAAGATATATATTAACATACTAGAGATAACATAAAGTATTAGTAGGAACTACTACGTTAAACCAGCCTACGTCTAAAAGCTAAGGGAGGCCTTTATAAAGGGTAGCCTTAAGTAAAGCGCCCCTAAAAACTATATTACTATCCTCTATAGTATTAAAGACGTCTGTTACATCTAGTAGAGTATAAAGTAGGGTAGTAATAGTAATATAAATAATAATAAGGAGGAGGATAGAAAAGTAGTATTCCTCTACTAGGCTAGTATAAATAATACTAAGGTAGAGGTTATAATAGGCTAATACTAGCTTTACGCCCTATAAGAGTATGTTATAGTAACTAGTACCCTAAAGTTAGACGCCTAGTAGATATATAAGCTATATAATAAAGGTATATTTACTATCTATACTACTACTACTATTACTACCCCCCTCCTATAGGGATAGGTTAACTAGGTATAGTACTATAGGGGGATAGACTAACTATACTAACAGACTAACTCCTAGCTAAGCTTAATATTAAGCTACGTATTAACCGTAAGGACCTAAGCCTACCTAATAACTATAGGTAGATCTAGATATAGCTTATATTTATTACGTTAGATATAGCTAAGCCTATAACATATTACTAAGTAATAGTTAACCATAAGCTAGTAGAGGCCCTATATCTTAGTAGTAAGAAAAGCTTCCTAACATATAGGCTTATAACATTATAAAACTATAAGTAGTAGAGGAGCCTTACTATATACTAGTACTAGACCTACCTAAGCCTAAAGACCTTTAATATCTTAACGTTTAAGTAGATAGCTAGCCTCTAGATTAATAACTACTAGTTTATAACGCTTAAGGCAGCACTAGGGACGCTAAAGGCCCTACCCCTTAATAAGACGTAGGACCTTAGGTAGGATAACTAAAACCGTCTAGTAGTAGCCCTATAGGGTAGTAATACTAAAGAGGACGTAGCAGACGCTAAGGAATATATATAGGAAGCTATTAAGGCTGTCTTCTATACTAATAATAATAATAATAGGTCTTACTACTATATAGCTAGCCTCCTTAAGACTATAGATAATACCGCCTATTATAAAGTCTACTAAGTAATATAGATATTACTAGACCTTACCTTTATTAACCTAAAACGCTTCCTCTATAGTAAGAGGCCTAAAATAGAGACTATAGTCTAGGTGCTATACTATATTATTAGCTAGATTTACTATAAGAGTATAGTTAAACTTAAAAACATAAACCCTAAGTTAAAAAGTAAGCCTTAGCTACTTTACTACCTATAGACTACCCTTAACGCCCTATAATTATTAAGAGGGGTTGCTAATAGGTACCTAAAAGACATAGTACTCTAGCTCTAATAGTATATTCTTAACTTTACCTGCTATAGTATAGGCGCCTTCTAAGCACTAGAGATATAGACCCTCCTTAGGGATAGTATTACGTCTATAGATAATACAGCCTATAGGAAACACTTTAACTACGTCGTCTAGGTATAGCTCCTATATATTATCTAGTAGACTACTAACGCTAGTAATAACGCTAGTATCCTTAGGCCCTACTAGGAGGTAGTAAATAGCTCTAAAAGAGGGGTCTACTATATATAGGTGTTAACCCTTATAGCTGCCTTTTATACTAAGCTCCTTAAGCTTAGTAGCTAGCCTGTTAGAAAGAATAACCTAGTAGTCCTTACCCTATAGTAGAGCGTAAAGAAGGTCCTTATAGTATTTAGTACTAACCTCTAGGCTACCCTACTAGGCTACCCTACTATAGCCTATAGTAATACAAACAACATTACTAATAATAATAGTACCCTACTACTATTACTAATAAGACAGCTAGATCTTATAGATAGCTAACCCTTACTATTAGTATAAAGGACCTAAGACTATCTAAGCGTTAGTAGTAATACTATACGTCTTAGGCATACTAAAAGCCTTAGCCTCTTCCTATCTAATAATAACAATAATAATAGGCCTTTAACCTTACTTACTCTATACTAACTAGCCTATTATTAGTAAAAGCAGGTAGTAATATCTACTATAATAATAGCTATTACACCCTTTTATAAACTAATAGCATACTAAAAGACAGGCCCTTAAGCTAGGGGTAGTAGGAGGCACTAAACCTAAATATAAGATAGTAATTAATAAGGTAGGTATTCTATTTAGAGAGTATTAACCTACTATATAGGATAATAGTATAGTCTTATAACTATTATTCCTCTTACTATAGCTATTATATCTTACTATCACCTTATTATATACTTCTCTTATAACTACCTAGTTATTAGCTAGGACTATAGTAATTACGCTAGGGCTAAGGGATTCTAACTAATTTATCCTAAGGTGATAGAAATACCCTATAGGGCTTTTCCCCTCCCTAACGCCTGCTTAGTAACATATATAGCTATAACGACTAGTCCTATTTTTATTATTCCTATTCTAATACGTATATATAATAGGAAGGGGGGGAATTTAATATATTATAGAGGAATAGGCTATCTTATTATTATAAGCTTAAAGTACTATAAAGGTTACCTTATGTTATATATAATCCTCTATAGTAGGGAGCCTAAGGGTAAAAAAGATTTATATATAAATAGGAAGAGACCTACCCCTTAAGGAGTAGTAACCTAAAGCTAGATATTAAGCACCTATTATAAAAGTACTAAACCTACTAAGATACCTACTATATATAACCCTAATAATATGCCTTAGGATACTAATAATATAGCATCCTAAGACTATAGGTTATAAAGGGATAAAAAAGAGGTTAGTAAGGATAATAAGGACGACATATAAGGACCTACTAGGCCCTTATAGTAGTAGGCTATCTAACACTCTATAGGCTACTATTACCTTTAAGGTAAGCATCCTAAGAGGAGGTAGGTAACTATAGCAGCTAGCTAACCTTCCCTAAAAATAGTAGCTTACTTTATTAAGAGGGTACTAGTAAAGGACTTTAGGCCTACTAATATGCTAAAGATAATATAAGAGAAGTATACTATTAACTTTAGGAGCTACTATATAGGCAGTATAGAGGTATAGCTTTTAGATAGCTTCTTCCTATAGTTCTACCTTAACTTCTTTAGCGTTATTAGTAAGCCAGGCTAGCTAATCTTAAGGCAGCCTAGACCTATACTAAATAATATTATAGTATCCTTCTAGTAGTAGTTAGTACTATATAGCACTAAGCATATTAGTAATATCCCCTTTAATATAATAGGCTAGACCTTTTAGGTTACCTAGGTAGCTATATATAAGACCTAGTTTATTATTATATACCTAGTAATAAGTAAGATATTAGAACTACTATACTTAGCTACTAACATATAATAAAGGTAGGAGCAGACTAGTAAGAAGAGTAGGATACTAATACTACTAGTATGTAAGCTTACGTTATATATTACTAGTATCTTCTAGACCCCTAGGCTCCTTAGTAAGGGCGTTAAGCCCTACTAACACCCTAACAGCCTAGAGACCTAGTAGATTAACTTAAGACTATAGATAATATTCTAAGAGAGGTTTATAGAGGGGTAGGCAGCCTAAGTATACTAATATAGAACTAGTTTATTTTAAGTAAAGTATAAGCTAGCCTTCTATATATATAACTATAGTGCTAATATTAAGATTAAGATTAGTAAAAAGCTATATAACCTACTGTAAGAGAGGTATTACTCTATAGAGGAGGAGGATAGAGAGGATAATAGTAATAGTAATAATAATAATAATAATAATAACTATAGTAAAAACTACTAAGATAGAGAAAGTAATAAGACGCTCTAGCTTAAGGGGCTGTTTATAACAGATAAGTAGACCACCTAGGCTAGGGTAGGAGCAGCTAGTAATAGGCATACAGCTAGTAATATAAATAAAGCGTATTACTAGTATATCCTAAGTAAGAGTAATAACCTCTAGTAGCTTATTACTATACTAGAAGTTTACTTCTAGCTAGAGGCTATTACAGCTATTACCTATATACTTACTATCTATATTTATAGTAACAGATAGGCTAAGGCTAATAATATAGAGATATAATACCTACTAGTAGATAGGAATATACTTACTAAGGAGTTCTTAAGCGCCTAGGACTATACCTTCTACCTATAGGCGTTCTACCTAGTCTATAGGAACGTATCCTCTAACCGCCCTCCTTACTTCCTTAACTTACTCTTTACCGCCATAAGGGGAAACATAAGTAACTAGAATAAGGGCGCTAACATCTTATTATTTAGCTACTTCTAAGGCTACTCTAATATTAAGCATAGCGTCTACTATAGCCTATATAACCTATTTACTACTAAGGGCTATATAATAGTAGTACTAATAATACTAATATTAGACGTTAGTACTATAATAGTAGTAAGGGAGAAACATAAGTAGATACTATATATTATCTATAGCTTAGATAAGTTAAAGCCCTTTACTAAGGAGTAGTAGTAGGTAAACACTACTATAAAGGCCTAAGAGGTAGTATTCTGTCTTAAGTAGGTAGTATCCCTTAATATAAACTACATAGTTGCCTACTAATAGACGTTTAAGACTGTTATCTAACCTATCTTCTAGATAATACGCTTTTTCTTTATTAAGCATAAGTTATATGTATATATCTTCTACTCCCTCTTAGTAGGTATATTCCCTAGCATCCTATATGCCTATATACGCCTCTTTAAGCTTACCCTTACTAAGATAAAGCGCTAGTTTGTCCTAAGCAGTAAGTAGGGGCTTAACCTTATATACTTAGAGGTAGTTACTATTATTAACCAGCTTAGTAGCTATATATTCTTAGGCTACCTACACCACCTACCTAAGATAATACTAAAGCCGCTTAGGACCCTTAACAGCCTTAAGGCTAGCAGCTAGCTATTCCTAAACCTAGCCGTCCTAAACCTTAGCGCCTTAGGCTCTAATAGGGCTGTTATTAATATAGCCTAGTAGCCCTAATCTGCTAAGACAGGCCAGCCTATACTACTCTACGTCTAGGAGCTTAAGTACTACTATAGGGCCTAGGTTGCCTCCTACTATAAGAGTGCCGTCTAGTTTATAACGCTAGGGGTAAGTACCTTTATAAGTAAGATAGCTATTACTATATTTACTAATAAGCTCTTTTATAAGCTTTAGATCCTATAGACTAAGGACTTCCTTATCTAGTAGCTTAAATACTAGCTCTATAAGGGGGGTAATAATATAGATAGGCCCCCTATTATAATAGATAATATTACTATATATAGGGAGGCTATAGCAGCTTAGGAGGTAGTACCTAACGCCTTTACGTAGTAGGTACTTTAGTACCTATACTATAGCTTACAGCCTAGTAGTAAGTAGGTAGCTATAATAGCTATAGGCTAGTATATATAGGATAACTTTATATCTAAGCTACTAAGGGTTATTAATAGTAATAAGGGCTAAGACGCCTTTACGTCTAAGAATATAACATAGCTATTAATACTATACTTTACCTTTACTAGTAGCTAGGGTATATAAGGTAGGCTTAACTTAGGTATATAGGTTAGTATCTTTAAGGGCTGCCTTACTACTACTAGTGTTAAGTAGGTCCTTAACTCCCCCCTAGGCTAGCTAACGTTAAGAAGCGTTATATAGCTAGTAGGCCTAATAACAGTAGAGCTAGTACTATTTAGGCTATTTAGGTTACTCTAGCAGGCAGCCTATAAGGTAGAGGTTAGCTATAATAAGGCGTTATAAGACTAGAGGTAGCACTAAGAGCAGTACTACTATATTAACTTTAGCTATCTTATACCCTTTACTAACATCCCTAAGCTTATCCTCTCTAGCTTTAAGGAGGCTAAGGCTATCTTTTCTAAAAAGGGTAGTAACACTAAGGTCCTAAACTACTACTAAGTAGTAATACACTACCTTACTAAGAATATTAATAACCCCCTCTACTAGCTTATACTTATAATAATGCTAATAGTATATATATTGTTAGAGATACTATAGGTAGTACTAAAGGAGTAAGCCTTTAGCGTAGTGCCTAAAAGGAAGGACTATAGACTACTAGCCCTTACGTTAGTAATATAGATAATATAGTTCCTCTATCCTAAGTAGTTCCTATAGTAAAAAAACTTAGGTAGGACTATATATAACATAGCTAAAATAATAAAAAAGATTAGTAAGTAAGTCTAAAGCCTATATAGTTCCTAATTACTAATCTATAGAGGTAGAGTATAAGGGCTATAGTAACTAAATACTAAGGGCGCTAGGCTAGATTGTTATTCCTAATAGTTAGCCTAACCTATAGAACACTAAGGTGTTATTATAGTTACTTTTTATCCTACTAGACCTAATAAGGGCCCTAAAGGTAGTAATAAGAAGGCTAAAGGAGTTTATTAGCCTTATCTTTAGCTTTAGTAACATAATTTAGGTTAAACAGTATATAAGTATTATTATATTTAGCCTAAGGTAGGTATCCTAAGTAACAGCCT
This sequence comes from Colletotrichum eremochloae, assembly GCA_030867245.1. Taxonomy (NCBI): domain Eukaryota; kingdom Fungi; phylum Ascomycota; class Sordariomycetes; order Glomerellales; family Glomerellaceae; genus Colletotrichum; species Colletotrichum eremochloae. The sequence continues at coordinate 798 of MU844593.1, read as the reverse complement.
ACAGATATAGGTAAGGCCTTTAGGCCCTATATAAGTTATAGTATCCCCCTTAGGGATAACTATATCTTTCTATACCTATATTTATACTACTACTTTACATACTAACTAAAGCTACTACCTCTATAGGGAAGATAAACCCTATAAAGCGTATAAAAAAGCTTCTTAGTTAGGTTAAACCCTTAGCTCTTAGGGGCTCTAAGACGTTTCCTTCTAGGTTTTTCTTAATACTTTACTTTACTTAGAGTTTAGAATACCTCTAAGGTTATAGTTAGTTATTATAGATAGGGCAGCTTTATCTAGGTTATTATAGTTACTTACTAATTATTATTATTGCCTCTTAGCTCTTAGGGGCTCTAAGACGTTCCCTAATCTTATTATAGATTTACTACTATCTATCTCTCTTATTACCCTAGTAGTTTACTTCTACCTTATTAAGGTCTCTAGAATTATATTATAAAAGCTAACTATAAAGGCTAGACGTAAGTAGTCCTTAATAATATAAAGTATATAGTTATACTATATATATACTCCTCTAGGGATAAGGCTCTATAGCTCTAACGCCCTTACGTACTACCTAAGTTCTAATAAAAACTCTAAAAACTATTATCTTACCTTAGCTAGCTCTTACTCTACTAAGATACGTTCCTAAGACTTTTTTATCTTCTACTCTATAAAGGGTTTTATAGCCTACTACTCCTTATAGCCTAACATACGGAACACGACGAGCTATAGTATAGCTGGTTGAAAGACCCTAACATACGGAACACGACGAGCTATAGTATAGCTGGTTGAAAGACC
>MU844592.1:9877-68390 GCA_030867245.1 Colletotrichum eremochloae | reverse complement strand
CACTCGCTTAGCAAGAATAGACCAATATGCACAATATTGCTGGCTGCCAAGCTGTCGCCTAACACATACCCATGTAATGGTTCAGGGGTATAAAAGCATATCTTTTATTCACATATATTCCAACAGCGTCATAAACTCTCAGGTGAAACCTAATTCCTGTTTAAACGTAGAATGTCTTCTATGGAGCGGTATAGGAAGTCCTCACGATTTCAACCATCGTGGTTCAATACGTTTCAACACTACCGTCACATAATCAACGATGTGTTCATTATGTAAGACTTTATCCGTAAAATACGAATAACATCTATAGTCTGCTTTGTTCTCTACTTATCTACCGGAACCCCAGCGCACTGACCCTTGACTATGCTTTGTGGATCATCTGTCACTCAATACGGATAAGATGTGGGACAGTTGATTGGTATCGTTGTCGTATGGCATTGCAGGTCCACAGTCAATGACTCGATCGGAAACTGGGAATCCGTCCCACACCCCCACACGTAAACGTGAACTTGCATTCAAGAACATCCTTGGAACTATTTTGATGGCTTTGGAATAGACTCCCACCTCTCTAGCAGACTATTACGCAGGAACGAATGCAACTTTGGTAACCACCGTCAGGAAAAAACGCTGATTCATAATTGCGCTGATTAGCCGAAAGTTTACCTTTACTAACGCAGACCCTCATACCTAATACATTTGCTGCAACCAGTAGGCTATTGATATCACCATTGCGATGAGGGACGGTGACATCACAATCAGGCCGAGCTGTAGTGGTGGTAGTTCCGTCTTCTTTGTGTCTGTAGCAGCCTCTCTAGTAGCCGATTTTTTTTCCCTGATGCGCCTAGATTACGAAAGCAGTTATGGTCCGCGCACGAGATCAATTTGAGAACAAAGGCCATTTCCAATAAGGAAGCTGCAATGGCCACACGAAACGAAATTTTGGATGGATCTACTATCTTTCCGGTTACTAAGATTATAGGATTCAATGGGTTTACAAGAGGCGATGGTGCCTGGGGCGGATACTAGGGAGAGAAGTCCAACTATGTTAGGGCACCTATTACTCAGTAACTAGATTTTTGAGCAGACTGTCTAGCCATCTCGGCCGTGTCGATAGTGATATTTGCTACGCGGATGTCTCTGTCTCTTCAATAACATGGAGCTTTTCACGTGGATAATAGCTCATTCAATCGATCTGCTAGCTTACTATTTAGTCGTCGCAGGCATATGCAAAATCTGTGACATCTCAAGCCCATTGCCGGTCGTCGTCCATCCGGTCATCGGCATGTCGTACCCGTGGATGCGTCTGAAATGAAGTGGCCTGTTGCCCCTCCTCCACTCCCCCGCATGAGGGGTAACTTTCCGTTCCCGCGGGAGCGAGATGACGGGAACTCCTGTCTTCGGGGTATTTCAGGTCTTTGCAAACATTTTCATCTCTCAATCAAACAACGCCTTCCCCACCGTTCTGGTAAAGTCAGTCCTGCGTGTGGCTTGATTTCAGATTATCAGTTCGTCTCCCTCCTTTCTTACATTGGCGTCATGCCTCTACCCACCGCCGAATGCGACGTCCTCGTCGTAGGTAGTGGTAATGCAGGATTCTCCGCTGCGCTATCCGCAGCAGAAACACTTCTGCCGTCTGGCCAAAAGCCAACTGTCCTGCTGATCGACAAATGTCCGGAAGAATGGGTCGGAGGCAACTCTTACTTCACTGCCGGCGCCTACCGGACAGTTCACGACGGTCTTGAAGATGTGCTCCCGCTGGTTAACAACGTGAGCAGCGAGAAAGCGACCAAGATCGACTTGGCACCTTATACAAATGAAAATTTTGCAAAGGATATGGAAAACGTTTGCGCTGGGCGTTCGGATAAAGAGCTCTCCCGGGCGTTGATCACGGACTCGCGATCTACCGTGAAGTGGCTTGCCGGTCATGGTATCCGATTCCAGCTATCCTTCAACCGTCAGGCATATGAAGTCGACGGCAGATTCAAATTCTGGGGTGGTCTGTGTTTGAAGACCGAAGACGGAGGTAAAGGTCTCATCGCGGATCACCTAGCCGCGGCCAAGAATAGTGGTGTCCTCCTCTCGTGGGGTACAGGACTGAAAGGTGTCAAAAGACAGACCGAGTGTGGGCAGCACCGGTATCTGGCTACAGTTCTCGACGAAGGAGTGGAGCGAATTATTTCAACGAATGCAATTGTATTCGCTGCAGGCGGCTTTGAGTCGAACCCACGCATGCGCAGCCAGTATCTTGGACCTGGATGGGACATGGCCATGGTCCGTGGAACTCCGTACAATATGGGAGATTGTATTGAGCTCGCTATCCGGGATCTTGATGCTTTGCCAGTGGGCAACTGGTCGGGGTGCCATGCCACGTGCTGGGATGCGAACGCCGATCCATCGGTCGGTGACCGTGAGGCATCCAACGAATACACCAAGTCGGGATACCCCCTGGGCCTCATGATTAATGTCGAAGGAGACCGCTTCGTCGACGAGGGTGTTGCAATGAGAAACTACACATATGCCAAGTTTGGCCGCGCCATCCTGCAGCAGCCGGACCACGTCGCCTTCCAGATTTGGGACGCCCGTACGACACATTGGCTTCGGTCTGAGGAATATCGCCCCGAGAGACTCAAAGAGAATCGCTTCGAAGCGGAAACTATTGAAGAGCTCGCCGGTGTCCTGTCTTCGCATGGGCTCAAGGATCGTGCAAAGTTCTTAGGCACTTGCCGCGACTACAATTCGGCAACATATGCGTTCCAGCGGGAAAACCCATCAGTCAAGTGGGATCCTTCTGTTTTAGACGGTGTTTCGACACAATCATCGAAGATTCAACTGCCTTTGCCCAAGTCAAATTGGGCACTTCCTCTGGACAAGGGTCCGTTTCTTGCTGTGAAGGTGACTTGCGGTGTAACGTTCACATTTGGCGGACTCAAGGTTGACGCTGAGAATGCGCAGCTTATTAGTGCAACAACAAGGCAGCCAATTTCTGGATTGTTTTGTGTTGGCGAGATGATGGGAGGCCTTTTTTATCAGAATTATCCAGGAGGCAGTGGGTTGACTTCTGGTGCTGTCTTTGGCCGGAGAGCGGGCAGAGCCGCTGCAGCAAGCGGCGGGAAGGCTTGCACTACTTCTCCTTGTTACCATTGCACTGAAAGTGCTACACTGCGGAAGTAGAATTACTTATGTAAGAAATGTCTATACAGGCATTACGGCTCCAGAGTAATTGGAGACGCCGAGGCATTGGCGCTCGCGAGCCCCGGATCACCTACCAACGCCCCCAGGGCTACAGGCTTGCGGAAATCCCATTCTGGAGCTAGCCGTAGTCACACATTGCAACAGATACGCAACCATCAATTGAACAAGGATTGTCGCACCCGTATTAGTACTTCAACAATCAAGGCATCCTATATTATTATGTTATTTAAAGGCATTTCTTTGCCTATACATCTACTTTCCTCTACACCAAGAGTCGTGGCCTGTCGCGCCCGCTGCAGTGCATAATTTCCGGAACTCGCAGTTATCAATTGCGTGTAGTAGGCTCTCGCCGACCTTTGTGCACCAGGCTATGTTGTCGTGATCCACCGGAGCAGCAAAGATTGCAGTGTCGGAATTAGGATGAACCGACTTATCCCACGCACGACACGCATCTGCCGTGATAGTATTATTAATAGATCCATCAGCCATTGTGCAGCGGCAGTCGGTATAAACCCCGCAACCCTTAGTAACCTTAACAGCAGTAACTAGGGTAATAATAATACTTTTTAATGATTGACGTCTTCATTGTGGAAAAGAGTGTTTTCAATTTGAGAGAGAGGGCGGAGAGAGGGAGGGAATGTATGTGCGTGCGTGCGTGCGTGTGTGTGTGCGTGTGTGTGTTTGTGTGTGTATGTGTATGTGTATGTAGGTGGGTGGGTGTAATCGACTTTCGAGAGTGTTGTCTAATCGCGAGATACAAGAGGCTTTATATACTTTCTTAACTCTTCAGGTTCTATTACGTCTGCCTATAAAGCGTAACTTTTGATAATCTATTTCTAAATGAATATCTATACAATGAGGAGCCTTTTGAAAGTCATGCGGCACAATGCCAAGGCGCTAGAAGAGCTATCTCCAGCCAACAGTGATAATATACTAAAAGCATTAGAAATGGTATAAGTATTGTGGATTAAGTAGAATCACTAACTGTAGCAGAATTATTGTTAACCCGGCTGTAAAAGTTTGGTAACTAGGTTGCCACAGCACAAGTGGGTCCGTGGGCAAAAAGTAATAGATATAGTTCGTATTATATTACTATCAATTTCGTGATGGATTTTCCCACTCAACATATGGGAAGCCAACGGCACGTGTATTTTGCTACTGGAATGTCTGCTACTCAAGTGGAAGCTACTCGTCACCAATACTTAGCTCGAAGCCTAATTTACATCCCAACCCCCAGTATGTTGCCGTGTTAAGTCTTTCCATTGCATTCACCACAATATAGCAGTTGAGTCCGTTTTCTTATTTCAGGTAAGACATATCAACATCAATCTATTCATCCTCCTCAAACCAAGCGATAAAGCCATGTCCCCAATCACCATAATATCTAGGTCCAGCAGCATCAAAAGTTTAGCCTAGGTACAGTGACTGGCCTAAAAGATGTAACCCCAACCTTAAGCGCAAGGACCAAAAAGACGTACTCGTACTGCCATTACCCCATACCCACTGAATATCCTAAGTAGTCTACGCCGATCCACCTTAGAGTCAGTCTCATAGCGTACGGGCATCCACTTGATGCTGAAGGAATGCTCCGGACTACTTGAGACCCGTTGCGCAGCGTCTAAGTGTCAGGGGCTTTTCCCCGGATATTGAGGGATACTGGAGTCCAAAATAGATTTAAATTCTCTTTTCTGGTTTTGCTTTATTTAAATCCTGTACCTGAATGAGTGCACTAGAGAACAGGCCCTTGCTATCTGTCTGCACGAGGTATTGAGCGCTTGCTCGGAAATTGGCTCCCTAAATGGCCTGACACACGGCTGTCACTCTCGGGTTGAGTTTTGTTCTCATTCTTCAGAAACCACTGGAGTATTTCTAAAATTAGAGTAATCTGTCAGATCTGCGCGAACCGTCCACCCATTCTCGACATCTGGCTCACTCCCCTTCGGAGCTAATGATAGCAGCACAGGGTTGTGCATATCATAACCACCCCAATCTTCAAGCCAGGATGGCCCAGCAATCCCTGTGCTGGGGTCAGGTAGTAGGTCTGAAACAGCTAAAACCTTCTTATCCGCAGACTAGGTATTCGCTGGGAGTCACGGTGTCTTGAGACTTAAAAACAGTCTCATAGACCTCTTGAACAAAGACATTTAAGAATTTCATGCTGAGTGCCATCAGAAGACAAAACTGAACTTCGTGTTCTAATCTATCAATTTGGGTGTAAGTGCACCACCATCCTACAAGGTTTACATTAACCCATGTTTTGAAAATCATCCTGTCGTCTACTATTAGTTGTATCAATCGAAGAAAAACAACTAAACACCGCCCGAGTAGTCTTCACTTCCCCAAGCTAGCCAGCTAGGAGCAGGGCTTTCAGGTCCTGAACAGCTTGTGTAGAATTCAGGAGGCTCAGGGTACCCATCAGGCCACTCACCAAAGAATGCACCGAAAGCTTGGATACTGAAAGCCCCGTTCCCAACGCCGTTAGACCAGTACACGCGGAAGGGAACATACTCCGCCGCGTCCTCAATTTCGAGCAAATATGAGTCATTGGGCCGTACAATATCAGACTCTGTCCCGCCAAAATCAAAGTTTCCGGCCCGAAATCCTCCAGATTTAGCCTTGTTGCCAAACCATATCATAACAACATCTCGGGTCGGACCGAAGAAGATCTCATAGAGCCCAGCAGCCTCTGCTTTGATATAGCCCCGATGCATAAGAATATTACATCTTAGAGTCGATCCAGTGGGGCCCCGATAGCCAGCGTAGCTAATTGGTCTATTTCCATTGTCTTGTTGAAAGTAAAGGTTCTGTGTGATACCGACACCGGAAGGAACACGGCTTTGAAGAAGGCTCTTGAGGTTGTATTCATCTGCAGGAAGGTCGGGGTATGCAAGTACATCCGTACATAATGTCGAAGTTGGTTCAAGAACGTAGTGCGCAAACTCAACACCCTTAGTGCATGAGGGCTGGGGAACTACGCTGGTCGACGGCGTGGCGATGACGGTTGGTGCAATTAATGTAATGGTAGTAGGCTTTATTCCATCAAAACATTGACAGGCAGACCAGTAGGCGGCAGCATCGGTGCAGGCGCTAGCATAACTCGGCTTTGTACCAGTAACAGCAGGTGCGGGGGTTGCCTGCCGAGGGCCATGAACATTTCTGCCATCTATAACTGCCGAGGGCTGGAGCGGGGCAGAAGGCTCCGAGCTGTTAAGTTATGTTAGTTAATGGCCATTGAGGAGAAAACGAGCTGGATCACCTACCTTGCAGCCAGTGTAACATATGTAGTCATAAAGTCTGCGCATAAGGACGATCTTGAAGCCAAGGAAGGGGGTTCCCTTATGGCGGTACCAATAACTTGCCGGCCACAGTTGTTGTTGCATGCCGCAGCGGAAGCCAATCCAGGAAGGATGGTGAAATTGAGAAGGGCAAACCACTTCGGAGTCATTTTCAAAACGTTGGATAGATTTAACGAGACAACAAAGGCTATGATTTGATTTGAGTGGACAAACATATCGTAGCTTTTGGTGGGCATTCTGTAGGTTAAATAGTTTACCACTGAGAGATGTTAAACATCTTTCCCGGTAATATGAGAGACTCGGTGTTATGCACGCTTCTTCTGGAAACGCTTACAAACTCGGCTGAGGGGTGTGCATTGGCAAGCTACATGGAAAAAGCTCTACAATAGGTCAGATTACGACAAGCTGAGGTTGTTTCTTGGCTAAAAAGGAAGAGACATGCAAGGGCTACTCAACCACCCTATATCAGATTCATCAATAGTCTCTACGCCAGCCACTTTAGGAGACATATGGACGCTAACCAATGGGTTTGTCAAATTAACCTGTTGTGTCCTAGTATGACACGTTGCTGAGACAAACATGACTTACGATGCTTATCTTAGGTATGAGAACAAATGACTTTTCAGTCAACTATGTGTAGGCCATCTCGTACCTGGAAGAAATGCGAAAATGATGCAAGGAATCTGTGTAGGAGATGAGTAGGTGAGCTATGCCAAGAAAATTTTACCCTGGTTGAGGATTCCTGAGCATGTTCCATATACGTGAATTATCCAACCAACCAATGCCTTGTCTCCTCATGGTTGACGCTAGATTCATTTTGTGACACAGTTGCTCCCATCAATTTTATGTCCGTGTCTACAGGATCTCTATAAACCATACCGCAATGTCTCGGAGACAAACAGCGGTGAATATTAGCCTAGGAAACCCTCTCGCCTCACCTTCCTCGCTCTCATGGTCTAACTTTCCTCGTACGTTACAAGAGTTTAACAGCACCTGCCTCGCCAACCTCATGGCCTGGGCAATGGATTCAAGGTTCTTCAAGCTCCGCTGGCCCTAAACAAGAGCAGGCACAGAAGCTCGGCAATGGCTACTGCGAGTCCAGGGAAATTGCTAGAATCAAAGCATAAATTTTTCAAACCTCACAACACGGATTGCCATTCCTTTGTCCACCTCAGCAAATCATCCCAGTTCTGGCACCGGTGTTCGCTAGCAAAGCCTGTCACTCCACCGTTCTGAGGATTTGCAACCTCGACGGTTAAATCAGGCCGACACATAAGGGCATGACGAAGCAGCTCAATACAGTGATTAACGTGGACATGATTTACCCCCTGATGACGATGTTGTCCACTGTCATCGTTCATATGGCTTGTCCTTTTTTTTTGGTCATGGTCTGTTTCAGAGGGTGGTCTACCACTTTGGTCATAGAGGAACCACCAGCTCCTCCATATTTGCTCCTGTGCTTATGGTTATGGCAAACCCCATAAAAGAATAGGCGTGCATCTCTTACCAGACAATGCATTTGATGGAATGTTGAGAAGACGGACCTCTCGGGGGCTATGGAGGGATGGATGAAGAACCCACCACCCTCTAGGAACAAACTATCCCATGCACGGTTTCTTTCTTGGTCTGGGCGTCCGATGAATGATTTGTTTGCCTGGAAAGGTTGAATAACTTCACCGACTAGGGCATGTTAGTGAGGTACTACTTAGAGAGCAAGGCCACTTACATTTGAGGACTTGAGAGATCTCCCGTTCACTGTGATTCGATTCTTTTCCGAGCCAGTATCCAACCCCTAATGAGAAAAAGGCAGCCACCACAAACACAAAGGCAGTGCTTGTGATAGTGTCTGTGATGACATCTTTAGGGCGTTTGAGTCTGGTGCTGTCTGCCAACCTAAAATAAAGACCCTCATTCACCTTGTCATCGAGGCGAAAGGGCCACATAGTTTCAGGGTAGACAAAGTTTAAGAACTAGGTGTGAAAGAACTCGGCGTGGAAGAACTGTAAAGGTAGGGATAGGTGGTATTGAACAAAACCTAAATCATTGTTTAAGGAATCATCTACTCTTGAGTGCGATTTGCTTCTTAAAGGAACACTGCACGCTAAGGCACTAACTCCACCACCCCACATCTAATAACCCCCACGTCTGAAAAGCCTAAAAATCGCGCATCCTCCCTTAGCCTTACCGAGTCAGTCGCTAGGATTATGACAGGGCGTGCACAGGATACAGATACCTACCTAATTAGAGAGATGGCCGTAGATGGGGAAAAAGAGTCGGTTAGAGAAATAAACGTGCAGGAATGACGCCGACGGTGGAGAGGAAAGCAGTCAAGTGTCGCCGGCCCAAGAACCTAGTCCGCCTCCCTGCCATCTAGTTCTCTTAAGAGCTCGATATAATCCTCGTCACCTGCTGCAGCTAGCTCCCGGAATTGTTCCATGTTCGCTTGCACCCATTCATCTTCTTCGCCAGTCTGGCCGGGAAATTCGGAGTCAGCGCAAGCAAAACAGCCAATGCAAACCGCAAGAAAGAGGCATTAATACTCACTTTAGGCCTGCCAATGCCCGCCTCCAGAGCTGTCGTCAGGGCTCCAAGGACCCACACCGTCCGCAGGCGCTGCTCCCCGTCTCTGCCCACCACCTTCTCCCACTCCTCGACGACCTGTCTGCAGTGCTCCAAGTATACCTCATTGGTACGGTTGCTGCCCGCCCTGGTGCGCAGGATCACGCGGTTGTATTTGCGACGCACGCCGCCGCGGAATACAATCTGGCTGCTGACATCCGTGTAGCGGACGTTAACGAAGAAGCGCGGCGTGTTGAAGCGCTTGGCGTGTGCGGTGGTCAAGGCGTTGGCTAGCTGCTCTTGCTGGGCGTAGGTGAGCGGAGTCACGTATTCGACGTCGTAGAGTGGCATTTTGAACGTAGCTTTCTTCGGATAGGCGGTTTTTCCCCGCCCTAGGTGAATGACTGAAGGGTGTTTCTCTTATAGTAAATTCGTGGTACTAGAAAGAAGATAGGAGTGGCTTTCTAAATACTACGTTTGCGTAACGTCAGTGCCCGGAACACACGTCTTGGGCCGCGTAAGGGAAGGTATTAGTAAGCAACATGTGGGCTGAGTTACTGTGCAGTTGCAGCGCATAGCCGAACGGCTCTCCCATATTCTCACCTATAAGTACTATTTGTCAGCGTCGAGACCCGATGTTCTGCTCTCGTTAGCCAATGTCGATCTCGCTTCTTTTCATTTCAGGCAACCTTTGGTTTTAGCAGTTCACCCGGGATGTCCATCCGACGAGAATCATGTGAGCCGTGCTTCCGGGGACGACGGAAGTGCGACCTGGCGTATCCTGTCTGCCAGAGATGCCAACAGACCAACAAGGCATGCCATTACGTGTATCCGCCGCCGCTAGCGAGAGGCAAGACCGTGGGTGCAGTCCAACCCGACGCTCTACCCACCACCGCCGAAATGGGCTCCGTTGGCTTGGTCCCTTTCAGACAGCTCCGGCCAGGTTCCAGTCGAACTAACGCACCACCATCTCAGTCTGACCACGAGGAGCGCATGATGCTGGTAGCGCAGTCGCAACATCCAACTGTTCCCATAACGCTTGGTATGCTGGGCAATTTGCAGCAAATATTGAGTCCAACGGAAAGTAGATGGGTCTTTGACCAGTTTCGGGACTCCCCGCTCACATTCGCGGAGCAAGGGGGAACAATGTTCATCCACCCAGGCCTGTTTCACAGTGCCTTGCCTCTGCCGCTACGTACAGCCTTCGGCATCTGCGCCGGGGCCATGACGATGAACGAACGCAACCGGAAACTCCTGTTTAAAGTAATCGCCGCCGAAGCGTCGGATATGCTCTCCCCCGTGGCGGCAGGAGTCACGCTGCTCGAGAACCTGGCTAGGCTTCAAGCCACCGTTCTCTACCAGATGATCAGGTTCTTCAAGGGCGGACTCGAGGAACGAGTTCTCGCGGAGCGGCAGGAATTCCTCGTCAGGTCATACGGACTGAAACTCCTGCAGCGCGCTGACAACGAGCTGCCTTCCGTGCAGCCGAGCTGGGAGGCTTGGGTCCTCGCCGAGAGCATCCGGCGGACCGCCGTCGTAGCCTTCAAGCTGTACACGATATACTGGGCCTTCAAGTATGGGTGCTGCACTGAAAGCATGGCACTTACCATGCTGCCTGTATCCACCAAGCCGTGTGTCTGGGCCTCTCGCGACATCTACTTGAGGCATGAAGATCGAGACATCACCACCACATACGGCGAATTCCGGAGCACCTGGGCGGCCGCTCCGAGGGCTGACGCTGATAACTTTGAGAGGATGATTTTAACGGGCTGCAACGGCATGGGAGATCTTCAGGCATTGCCCGACAGTCCTAATCCTGAAGGGTAATCGGAGGGCACGCGGCTCAAGTCACGACAACAGCTCAAAGGCGCGCAGCGAAGGCTATCAAGCTGTCCTCTTCGTCTCAATCTACTGATTTTTAATTTTAAAGAAATATAGGGTTTGTCAAGCCACCAGAGGGCTACTACAGCGCTAGGGAAACCTCTCAGGGAGGGATAACAAAGGCCACGATAATCTTAGCAAGCCTGACCTTACAAATAATAAGTCCTATTCATAAAGAGATTATATTGTGGAGGTGCTTATAATGTAAATATCCATTGTAGTTCCGCATCATCGCGGTGACGTTGCTGAAGTGGTATTTCTAATCTGGAGGATTGCATTTGTAATTTATTGTTGTTGTAGTGGTCGAGTTGGTAGGATTCTTTACGGCGGGCATAAGTGGGGTTTATTTTGTGTGTTGGCGGGCATAAGTGGAACCTTTCTTTGCGGGCAGATGTGGAGCCGCTGTATATCGACCCGGAGTCCAATGGGGAAGGTCTGCGTTCCACAAGGCGTTGCAGTAAGACGAAGGACACATCAATCGAAAGTGTATCGATGCAGTGCTGGTTTCTATACTGTAGAAGACAGACTTTGTGGCTCTGGAAAGAAGTATAAAGGAAGAGGATTCGCCTCTGCTGTCGAAGTTTCACCAAGCTCTCAGTCAGCCTCGAAATTCCAGTGTCGACACAGGTTTTAGATATTGTGCCCCGCGATTTTCCATTTTACTTTGCCATAACAAGTCCAAACAGCAGCCATGGGTATCGATTTCACAGTTTTCAAAGGATCCCCGAGCGGAGATATCGTCCAGGCCACGGGCCATCGTGATCCGGGTCCTACCGAGGTCATTGTCAAGATCTCGCACTGCGGAGTCTGCTTCACCGATGAGCATTATCGCCACGCCGACAAGGGCCTTGGCCACGAAGGTGTTGGCACAATCATCGAGGTTGGCTCCGCCGTCCACGACATCTCCGACTTTCGAGTCGGTGACCGAGTGGGGATGGGGTGGTATTACAAGTTCTGTGGCCACTGCCGGGCCTGCTTGACAGGTAATGTCACATGGCCTCTTTATCGAAGCTTCAATCCGCTCCCCGATCATAGGCTAACTAGGTTTCCCCCAGGCCGTCAGACACAGTGCGTCTCCAAGGCGTCGTTTGGCAATTCCAACGCAGACCAAGGCGGCTTCGGGACTGCCGTCGCCTGGGATGTGTCGGCTCTCTTCAAGCTCCCCGATCAGCTTAGCTCCGAACATGCTGGGCCTCTAATGTGCGGCGGTGCTACCGTATGGAGACCTCTGTATGACTCCGGTGCCAAGGCCGGCGACCGCGTCGGTGTCATCGGCGTGGGTGGGCTTGGACACTTGGCGATCCAGTTCGCCTCCAAGATGGGCATGGAGGTGGTGGTTTTCTCGACGACGGAGTCCAAAAAGCAGGACGCTCTGGACTTTGGGGCCTCTGAATTTCATGTCACTGCCGGAGTGACCAAATTTGACGACATTGCCAAGCTAGATATGCTCCTGCTTACCGCCAACGACGTCCCCGATCTCTCCATGTGAGTATCACTTCCAGGTCTAGACTTTGCGTGGCTGATTAGTTGCTCCCCAGCTACCTTCCCATCCTAGCGCGCGGGGCACAGCTGTTTCCACTCACCGCCAGCAGCAAAACCCTGCCGCTTTCGCCCTTTTCGTTCATCTCGGGCGAGCTGAGGGTCATTGGATCTAACGTTGCTTCGACTGCTAGCCTCCGAGCTATGCTGGACTTCGCTGCAAAGCATCATGTCAAGCCTCAGATAGAGAAGTTCCCGTTGACGCAGGCCGGCGTCACCTCAGCTATGCAGAAGCTGAGGGACGGCAAGATGAGATACCGCGGTGTCCTGGTTGCATAGTGTCGATATTATTGCTCCAGGTGGCTAGACAGCTCCATACAGTGTTGCTAAGCACTCGGTGCAGTGTCCTTCCAACCCGTACCATGCACACAACCGATCTCAAAGTAGTTACAGAGCAATATACACAACATAAGTTATGCCTCTCGTCTGCCCCGTCCTGCCTATCATAGTTTAACAGGACCCCTATTCGGCTCTTCACAGCGCCCACACACCTTAGCGTAAGTCGCAAGTAAATTCGTACTGAGCGCAGCAGCAGCATTGCGTGTAAGGTAACTTTTTCTTTCTATTAAGGGATATACCCCTACTTTTAAATAAGAGAGGGACTTAGGCCGACAGGCCGATACAACAAACCTGTGTTAATACCATTGATTAAATAAAGACACAGGGAGTTTCAACTCAGTTAGCATAAGGAATCTGGCAAATTCACATAGGACTCTTGAGTCTCATCACGATGCCCAACCATGATTGTAACTAATGTAGTGCTTTATATATTTATCTATTGTTGTAAAATCAGAAGAGCGCAGACAGACCTGCGTACAACTAAAATCAAAACTGTTGACATATCATAAAGAACTTAAAGCTTATGAACATGTTGCCTTACCCGCACACTGAATACCAAACTCGCATTGCGAAAAAAAGTACGGCTGTGGGACCTTGTTCATATGGGATAAGGCCTGACACTTAGTAATGCCGTCTGTGTCAACAATAACTGTGCCAGGAAATTCATAATGACAGACTCCAGCCGTTTGCTTTTATAAATGCAGTCAGCGTAAGCAGGGATCCCAGGGGCCTGGGCCATATTGACTTTGGGCTTTGACCCCTAGAATGGTGGCTGTAGTAAAAAGGACCGTAGTAGCTTTCATCTTAAATACAGAATTAAATAAAATCAAGTACCTTTCTAAGAGTTATAGTAAACGAATGAATATACAAGAATACAGCTACGACTTACTGTTGAGTATGGATATACCTCTCTATTTAAATTTTAGGAAGCGTAAAGATATTTAGTCTACATATCGGCAGGCCCGAAAGATAAACTTCACGATTGTACAGAACATAGTACTGAGTAATCAATAAAAGCACTTCAATCCAGCCCCTGACCAGTCACCCGCAATTCTCCTCTAACGTCCCCTGTTACAGTCCCTCTATAGTCTAGCTGCTAACAAGGTAACGCCCCCGCCTCAAAACTCCTGTTAAAGTGTAGAAAATATGGCGCAGCCCAGGGCCCACCCGGGTAAATCGGCAACATGTAAATGTCAGCATGATTTCTGACATGAATTTTCCCCCTTAAAACAAGGGAATCTACTGGTGATAGCAGATACACATCACACCTATCAATTGAACAAGGATATACTAACACCTATATACGTACCTTAACGACACTAGTCACCAGCAGATTCTAGCTATAGGAACGACATGTAATTCTCTAACCACTGCTAGTCTCATAATACATATACTTTCTATTATGCCCAACGCAGGGTGCGTCCGCAAGTTATCGTAGATAATGATCAACCGTACTTTAATACAGTTCTTGATCACGATTTCAATGTAAAACACAACACTTTATCTTCCCTTCACGCGGCACTGACTGCCTGTGGAATCCTTAGACACATATTAAGGTATCGTTACGGACTTGTTTTTTTTTTTTTTAAAAAGAAAAGCAGTTGCGTCTGTCCTCTGCTGGAATAAATGATAGGTGGTGGACTTTGATATTGCAAAACCGCATTGGATAAGTCGATACCTTACCCTTCCTAAGACCCTGCCTAGGTGCTCCGCCCCTTTCTCTAGATGTTACGCCTGTGTATCACTGGGGCTTCTTACACTATGGGGCTGACAGCACACCCTATTTTAAGGGAGATATAGGCCCTAAAGTATACTTATCCCCATAAACCCTTTCCTACTACTTTGTAAAGCTATCATGGGACAGATATCTGTTTATCAGTTGCTTCTACCAACTTACTCTTAAACACTACCAGCATCATATTCAAACTTATCATACATTCTTCACGTCTATTTCTGGGTCTTCTTACTACAGCAGTGGGTCAAATCTGTCAACCAATTGATACTATCCCAGACAATTTCAGCCAAGTATTGGTAGCCAGCACAAAGTCACTCGACAACATCAAATCTCATGGAACAAACGACTTTCATCCGAACGATATGGATTACAGACGACATGCAACGATCGCTAATGGACTTACATTTCTAGACAACCGGAATTCCGTTACCAGTATCATTATCCCTGCTAGTTTTGTCTTTCGTCAGATACACAAAAATGTCTGTCTCGAGGTTGGCAGCAATTTAACGTGCACAGGTTACTTGAGCCTCACTAGTGTGGTTGCCATGAAGATTTTGTGGCCTACTTCGTAATGCATCAAGGCGGAAGGGCTAAGAAGAGGTCAAGAGTACAGGGTCTTAGCAAGGCGTGTGAAAGAAAAGAAGCTATTGTAGGCACCCGAGCAGTAAAAACAGAGATGGAGGAGCAGGAGAGTCACGCAATTTGTCACGAGTCTATTTGCCCGCGGGATTCAGCATTATGTCTAGGGTTAACGGTTGCATGAAGCAGGCCATAATTTTTATCTAAACTCCCCGCTCACGACGCGCTCAAGCCAGCAATAGACACCAAGGACCATTCCCAATGGTGTATAGGATGAATGGAAGCATCACCTATCAAAACGGGGGGCATGTTCTTATTGAAATACGTATTCGGCTGGAATAGCCCTTGTTCAAATGCTTGTGTGTATGTGACTTTTCCCCAGAAGCTAGGGGCAAATGCGTAACGTCGGACTGGAATAGTAGTCCGGGCGAAAAGGTAAGGACAATACCCGTAGGTACAAGCGCGCCGCGGGAATCAAGTTAAAATGAGACTTACTTTGTATTTGGGGGATGGGCGGAACGGTATATTGTAGGTCTGTTCCGAACTATACATATACTGTCATGCTACGTCACCCTGGCACCAAGGAGTGAACCTCGCAAATTCTCGAACAGGACTCCTGGGTCCAGTGACGCATAACTGCAATAGAAGAAGCGCATATCTGGGTCAGATATTAACTTGGCATCTGGTTATTGAGCTGGAGCCTGGCTGTTATTCTGGTGCCTGGTGTTTGGCCAAGGTCTCAAGCACTGCTCTCTACCTTCCGGTAATATCCTAGTATCCTAGCCCGGCTATTCATAGTCAACTAACTTGCCAGGCTTGCCGGTACGCGTGTCCTGAGCTAATACCCCACCCCCCACATAGGGTTGTCACTATTCACACAGCATCAATTCTCGTCGTGGCTATGGGGTCCAGCATCTTATAGACAAGGTCCTCCACCACATCGGCAGACTGCAACCTCTCCCTCTCCTGACCAACAGCGTCTAGCCACTTCATCATCTGTAGACGCTCACTGATACTCTTATCCACGACGTCACGGATGAGCCAACCCTTGGAGGTGCGTTGGGGCATCTTCGTCTTTTCGCATACGTAAAGCATCGTGATCGCCAAAGCCCAAACATGGCCCGGCGCACCTCTGGTCTACCTAGTAGGTAATAATATCAGGCGGAACGTACAACGGCGTGCCGTCGAGTTTGACGGGCGCGTCAGAGGCGGTGGCCAGACCGAAATCCAGCAGAATGGCCCCATTCTCGGAAGAGGAGGGAATGTCGGCGGGTTTGATGTCGTTGTGGACGATGCGACGGGTGGTGAGGTACGCTAGGGTGGATGTGACGTCTGACGTCGTGCAGGATCCTGCGGGCCTCGTGGAGCGCGAAGGGCGTTTCTTCGCCACGGCTGAGCAAGCCGGGAAGACAGTGGACGTAGATGGCGGGCAGGCGGCCATCAAAGACCTCAAGTGAGATGGTGTTTGCCTGCGGGAGCCGTCAGAATGGGTGCTGTGTTGAGGGGGGGTGGGCCGTCTGGTCAAGTCAATCTTATTCGTGGCGGAGTAAAAAGAGGTATCAATACGTAACACAGCTTCTCCAGGACCGTCTCCTCTTGCTGCGAGGTCATGGCACATTTGAACAGATCGACGACCGTCCTGCCGGTGTATCTGATGACTTTTGCGACAACGTTCCCCGGCAGCCTCGAATGTTGTCCGGTGAAGAGGCTGGTGGATGGGATGTCAGAGATCTTGAGGCGACGCAGCTTGCATGCGATAGGGCTCTGACTTTGTTCCATTAACAAAGGGTGTCTCCGAGCGGCGCTGACGGTTATGTATCGGTTTTGCCTTTGCCATCTCTCCGCAAACAAGGTCCAGAAGAGGTGTCCCGCCAGTTCTAGTTTCTATGCGGATCATCCTCTGGGTCTGCATCGGCTTCATCAGCGTCACGAGTGGTAGTCGGAGTCGCGGCAACCACTATCTCTGTGATATCGCCTTGTCTCCGTTTCTTAAGTTTCTTGAGCATCACGTCTTCAGCATTGGCAGCCCATCTCTTCCTTGAGCCTGACGAAGAGGTGTAAGCTTCGTGAATGCAAACAGTGAATGAAAACTGTGAATTTACTGTGTAAAATAAGAGAATCTACGAGGGCTTGCTCGGGAAAGTCTTGTACAAGATACTACTTTCATCAATATTAAATTTGTTACTTTCAATTATTAACTTAAATATGTCAAAAGCCTCCAAGCCTTGTAGGTAGTTACCAGTAGTTGCCAGGCTTGTACAGACTCACTTAAGCCAACTAGACAAAACCAATAACCCAAACATCCATACACCTCACCCCTTTCAGGCCCCCTTGTGCACCTTTTAAGCTCGCCTCACACGCATCTCGCGAGGCTAGAACTATAACTCGCTCCCTCTCATCGCTCTCCGGACTTTCCCAAACAACTGTCCCAGCTTCTATAACTGGCATTATGTGGCAGCAGTACCCCTAAGCTTTAGGCTGCGATCAGCATTCCCAATAAAACGTCAGTAACAGCTATACTCCAGTAGGAGAATTCGTGTCCTGCCTAGAGGTAGTTATTAATTGCTACATGCCCTATATTAGTAATATTATAGCTGTACTAGCTAGCTTAGGCCCTCGAGATGTAGGGGATAATGGATTGTTTATGATGACTCTGGGTAGGTTATGCGGTTGTTCTATCCTGGTTCTTAGGACATTTGCTGACATCTATAGAGCTGCTATAAAGCTGACATTGGTTGGATTACTTTGGGGCGATATAGAGGTTTGGCTAACGTTAAAGTCTGGGCTTAACGGTAGTGACAGAGGATGACAATGGGGTTGACTTGTGGAGGATCTTAGACGACGATAGGGTTTGCATTGTGGAAGATTGATGGCAACAGTGTCGGACCAGCAGAGTGTTTGGCGGAATGCCCAAGGGCAGATTTCTTGAACAGTAACGTTTAGTATAGATGGATTTAATAGAAATCCTTCACTAAGTGTAACAATATTATTACTGTCTGAGAACCTGCTCCTGGATTAACCATTAGGAGCCACGTGGCCAGAAGCTCGATTAACCAAAGTGCCAATGGGTTGAAGTAGGTTTGTTTGCGTGCAAATGAGCGGGTATTCAACAGTAGAAGCTTTTAAAAAAAAGCACAAGTCCAGAGGCCTGTAACCAACTTATAATATATCCTCTAAATACTGTTGATATTCTAATATTAAGCTATATGAGCTACTCTTACGACCTTGACCATGCGACTGATCACTAGGTAATTAACAGATCAGCAAGCCAGGAGTACTGTCACTAAGTATTACCCTTAGCTATACTATTAGCAGAAACCTACTGTCAGGAATCCTAATCGTAACACGAGTGTGCACGGAGCGTTCTAACTAAGATGACTACATACTGTTTCTTACTCTGCGTTAGTGTTCAATGCTACTCTGGCCACCGTACTGCAACTTGGGTCCAAGGAAATATTACTGTAATGCTTCTAAAAGTAAGCAAGTATTGAACTAACTAGAGCATAGTAGATAATGAATAATTTGACCCAGACTCAAATAGCCGGAAACCAAGTCTCAATGCAAAATGATACCTGGGATATCTCATTCCTTAAGCTGTTTGCTTCCTTCTTTTCAGCCTGCCTGCCTGGCTGCCTAGGCTGGCCCTAATCTCTATTTAAACAGCTATGCTACTACTGCCCGATCACCAGGTTACAGTATGCCTTGAGTTTTTCGTTCTGCTTATAGCAGTACTTTTAAAGAATTGGTTAGTAAAGATCATAATGGGTACGTATTATTACTTACTCTTTCAAATTGTTGTACATTAGGATGGGAGTATGAAAGTTTGCAGTCATACCCATTACCGTATCGAATTAGTTGGGCACCTGTTTTTCTCATTTTGTTACAAGCCTTGTTTGTAGCCTCCTGAGAGGTGGCGGTGGAGAGCCCAGAGCAGCTAGACAAGTGTTAGCTAAAATACAAATGTGAAAGAGAAGTTACATACTGGCATTGATAATAACCAGCATGAACACTAGTGGCACAGAGAAGTGTGAGAAGGGAAAAGAGCTTCATTGTGTTGAGGAAAAGTAGTTTGTCCTTAGGAAAGTGTGAGTGTAATTATCGTAGTGATTTTTGTTGTTGTTGTTGTTGTTGTTATGGTTGTTATTATGAGTGTAGTTGTGGTGGTAAAAAAGATATTTAAGTTTTTACCTAGCTGCAGGATCACCTTATATAGATCTAGATATGTAGATTTAGACAACTGATTAAGGGCCGCAGTGTTACGCTTAACCAGGCTTTAACGGTAACTAATTACAGGAGAACTAGGGAATAAATTAGTTCTATTAGAACAACGGCACCACCGTAATTGCTATGCACGTATATGGAGTACGCACAGAGCGCATTGCAGAGCCAGGAGTGGGGCAGCCTCGGCTTAACCGTATACATACCTAAATACTTTATGCACTAGTGGGACTCATATATTACTCCACCGTTGTTAACCCCTGTATCTTAACAATAGACCTGTGCTGAATTCTGACTATCACCAGGATTCAGCAAGATAGCGTATACAAGATAACTGAGACGTGACCAACGAACATGGGTATTCCAGTCGATAACAGCACACGAATCAGTAGATACGTCTTTAAGTATGAATTTGACTCGCTTACTTTGCTTGGTCTTTTACCCTTCCTTAATAGCATCTTACCTTAAATTTGTCTTTTTATAGCCCTAATCCTAGATAATGCCTTTTTAACCCTTCAATACTACCTGCTATGCCAAGCCTTAGCTTACCCCTCAGAGCTATATTATGTAGAAATCCCTAATGCCTCTAGACGTTATGCAGGGCGTGACCCTGCTAACAATAACTGGAAGGAATAACGCTAGACGCTGTTGTAGCTTGGAGGCGGAGAAGTGGATAATAAACCTAAGCACCTATCGTTATCGGAAGCAGATTGGCGCTTGGTTGCTGTCCTCCAAAACCATCCTCTCCCCGGCTTAATTGCCGTTAAGTCTTATGTGACCCTCAAACATGCGGCTCATTTGATTTTGAATACAAAACGCCGTTGTTTGCTGTGTACAACCCTGTGTTTACAGTCTATGCCTAATCGGATGATCTGCAAGTTTGTACTGTACAAAAATAGGCATTACTTATATGGAGAGGGGCTAAGAGAAGCGTCTTTTAGATGGGCAGGGCGCCACCGGTCATTCCTTGACCTCACGTAGGAAGAACTTCTTGGTGGTAAACGTAAAAAATAATAATATTATGGCGGCCTGAATGTCTAGCGGTGCTTACTAGGTACGCAGATGGGTGTGCTGTTGCGATTTTCAAGCGACCAAGCACCGACTTAGGCAGGCATTCTTGGTGTGCCTTTACCGGAACCGAGCACGGATCTCAATTCGGCCTAGTCCAGCGGGCTGCGGTTAAGCCCGGACATCTGTAATTAATACACTGCCGCAAAGATACCCTCCGGAACTAAAAATAGTCTGTGTCGGTGTTTTCCAGGCTTCAGAGCTAGTCTTGAGTCAGGAGGCGCTACTACTATATGGAAAGTACTTCAGCTGCTGCAACGGACGCTTGACGCACCAATTGTAAGCTTGACCTTCCATACACCGCTCTTTGTCCCTTGATGTTGGAACGAAAGAGGCCGAACATCGTTAATCGAGTCACTGACAAGGGGCACACGGCGAAGACATCATCAAAGGGCCTTGCAGTAGTACAGGTTTTGCCGTGCGACAATTCGTTCTTCCCTTTTGACCCCAACACCCGATTCCATACGCAGCACCTACACATCCAGGCAGCAAAGCGGGGGGGCTGGATTCAAGGGTGAATAAGGAGAACCGTTCTTTACCACTAACGCCTTGCACTGTCTGTGTCACGTCCCCCATACTATTTGTTTGCCCCTAACGCGTGGCTATTTTGGCGTGTCCTTCTCTGCCAATCAACCTGTCGTTCTTGACATACGCCTATTTCTTACAAATAAGTAAGTGGTCAGGCCAGTGGAGAATACTTCCAGCATTGAGTCTAGGAGTGAGCCAAGACGATTGGGCAGCCATGCAGCTGTTTTTTGCTGGTGTGTCTTGGCTACGCCTCACCCACCTGTTTACTCTAAAAGAGCGTCACAGACCAGAAGCTTAATGCCCGTCTGGAGAACGTCGAATAGTGGCCCACTATTGTCAGCGTTGCCTTAAGAGATGGATAACACTGAAGATGACAGCAATAAGCCTCTGTTGGACATCGTTAATCACCGCCCTAGGTCTATTGTACTACGTCTTGTGAGCTATTAGGACAGCTAGCTGCCGTATTGAAAGCTTTGGGATGTCCTTACTTAACTTGAATGCCTTGAAGTCCCTCCGCGCCACTAGGCTTCTATTTAGAATGAATCTTTATCCACTATTGTGACGGGGAGAATCAGACTGTGTCGGCGTTGGATAAATGCCTTTGTCTAAAGGAGCTATGTCGCCTTATCGTACACCTGGGACCTATCGGAGTACGAAATTGACGCCCCTGGACTGTACCATGTTTAAAAGCACTTCACCTGGTATTTTGAGAGGTTACCTGTACGGGTAAGGGTTTGGCTTTGCGTCATCCGATTTATGGACGTGTTTAACCAGAAATTACTTTGGATTGACCGCCATTGTGTTCTATAGGAAACGTGCTAGAAGGTTATGTGTAGGTGTGGACGTTGCACCCCGAAGCAAGATGCTATTGAAGTAATGGATCTTGTGTACCTTAAGAGTAACTTTCCTGTCGCCTTGCTAGTAAGGCCTGCCTCTTCTGAAGATGAATTGTTGTTATTTGCTAGTATTATGGAATGTGATTTCTCTTGGAATAACTGGTTGAGTATTAACGCCCCGCGTGTGAGGGCCAGGCGAGCGCTGTTGTTGTTGCATTTGATCACGAGTGACCGTTGGTGGACAAGAGCTTGGACATATTAGGAGAACTATCGAGCTGGGACGAGAATGATGTACTGAACTCTGTATGAGAATTAGAAACGTCTAGCATACATAAGAAGAAGTATAAGTGATTGATACTATTCTTTGAAAGTGTGGCAAATACATACTCCTTCTTGGAATGGACGCGTTTATGTTCCCTTCTATTATTAACGACCTTAGTTATTGAGTGATGAAGGAGCCTTGGGAACGCCTTGCTATTACAGCTAACTGTTGTTAGTATTCCTGTTGCTTGGACACCTGGGATTTACGTTAAAAATTGGCTAGTCTTAGCTTATTAATTCTGACTATGTGTCTTATTAATGGCGAAATCCTGGATAATAGTAATTCTGGCGTACCCTTGGACCTAAAGATGACTGTCTCTACGTATTTGGAAACTTAATGCCTACAGTTATTTGCTGCCCCTAGGCTATAGTACTACCTTAATTATTGTAAAGGATGTTGGTTTATGTATGTGGAGCTTTGTGTACTTGGCGTTAAGATAAGAGGGTATATATGGGAGCTGGGAAAGATTATCTATACGTGCAGATTCTTGATGCATCTCCTATGATTAAGACCTTGAGATATGCGACTCTTACTGGACGAATGTTGAAGACTTGTGTAGTTGGTAAAGGTTTGAGGGCTCTTGGATATAGACTACTTGCCGAACTTATTAATGACTTTATACTTGGAGGGTAAAAGTTTGAGATATTTGCTGAAAGCTATAAGTTGGATATGGCAAAGGAGATAGCGTTGGCTATCAAAGATGGCAAAAAGCTAAGGCTTGGAAGACTGGGCACGTGGAGTAGCGTTAACTCTGTATACTGCGATCTTTGTTTGGGAATATGACGATAGGGTTGCGAATTTGTAACAAATAACCTGTGGTATTGTGCCTTACTTTGTCTTTATATCTTTATGCCCTATGGAGTAGGATACTGAAGAACATAATTCTAATGACATGAATAGGCATGTTTGCCTTCTAGTTAGCTTAGGGAAACAGAACTGCAGCTGCCTCCCTTATCTGTATACCACCTGTGGCCTTCTCGGGTGGTGTTTTTTCTCGGGTTGTCTAAGGATGGATTTGGTATTTCCTTGGCCGTCCATATTGTTAGGGGTTGCATCGCTTTAGAAGTATTCA
The DNA here is from genome assembly GCA_030867245.1 of Colletotrichum eremochloae. Lineage (NCBI taxonomy): Eukaryota > Fungi > Ascomycota > Sordariomycetes > Glomerellales > Glomerellaceae > Colletotrichum > Colletotrichum eremochloae. Next base: position 45,226 of record MU844592.1, on the reverse strand, counting down.
GATGCATATTGGGACCGATTGGGTAAAGCTGTAAACCAGATGGGCTTGGCTCACATCCCTAGCAATAACCATAAAGCAGTGATTCTTCAGTTTCTCTTCACGTCGAGCTGTTTAACGCTAGGTGCTAGCGCTTAACAGACAAACACGCAGTGTTCACGGCCTTTTTGTTCACTTCGTGGTCTTCTATGCTTGTCTCTTTCTCTTAATTAAGCGGCATAAACTGACTACTGTATGGGGGTGCTATGGCCCGCTGTGACGTGCAGAGTCGTCCGTGGTGACGGTACGTCGCATTGAAATGGATGTGAGCGGAAAATACCTCAGCTTCTTACTCTCCACTTTGATCGCCTTCGCTTTTGGCGCTGCCTCCACAGTTCCGCCCTCTCTCCTTCGCCTTCCTGTCACACGTGAGAGTCGCATGGTTGGCCGAAACCAACGCCTTGGTCATGGGCATTTGGAGTAGAAACGCATCTTTAGTTGGTCTCGTGCACCACGGTACGTATTAGGTTCTTCGCAGTCAGCCAAGATCATATCGCCAGCTTGCGGCATTGATCTCGACAGTACTTCAGAGCAGCTTTTGGCATTCCCCTTCTTGTGGAAACACTTTGACCCGGATAATGCCAGCTGAAAATGGCTAGATCCAACCTATGAGCTCTACGCGCCACATGTTTGCGGAGCCTGCTCGCTGAGACTAGAGTCAGCAGCCCTCTGATCCTTGGCAATGTTCTCAGCGGGGAGATTTAATCTGATACTTGTAAAGATACGAATAAGGCATTGCAAGGGATTCCACCCCACTCTATATGGATCGCAATCCAGTATTCCGCTTCGTCTTGCCAGACAGTTCTGACGCGATCCTCATTTCTCGGATCCACGGTGATACCACGGTATCGTATCCCCAGCTTCAACTCTCAAGGCATCAATCGTGCGTGCGGTGCAGAAGGACGATCATGTGAGTGGTGTTGCGCTTAGGGCGCCGTCACTACATTGGTTGATTGGATGACCGAGGATTTCAGGCAGGTAACCCCTCGCAACATGCGCACGTAATACGAGTCCATTCCAATTTGACCGCACTTCAAAAATATTATGTTAGACTGCCCCAGCACATTTGTTATGCCAAATGAGTCGCCTTGAGTAATTTGAGTCATGTCTAAGAAGAGGTCTGAATAAGAATAGCAGGGTTATCCTTGTATAGGGGGATCATAAACTCACCACATAGATCCGAGGTTTGTTCCAATAGCCATTCGTTCATAATCCACACCAATATGAAGAAAATAACCACTGCTTGTCTAACTGTTGCTCGATACTTGGCTGATAAGCAAGCCTAGCACTGTGAAGACAAGATGAGTAGTTCCCTCCTATATCTTATGTGCTATAAAAGAATAGCCTTATTTAGAGTGTTGCCTCTTTTACTAAGAAGTAAGGCAGGTCGGTAGGTAGGTAAAGTGATTTTGCCATCTTTGACTATGTACCCAGGCTGGTTGGCTGATACTACACTACAGCCAATACCTGAGCTGAAGGAACACGTCGAGATCTCTTGGGCTGTGAGGGCGGGGGCCCGTGCACAACGTTGACCAAAACCAGGGCAGAAAACGCATCGAGAAAGTTGAAGCACAAAAGGTAGACCAATTGAGGAATCTGACCAATGGTTGTATAAGGATGCCTGTTTCTCGACTCGTTCCGTGACGGTATATTAGTGTAGGCAGCGAACGCAAAGCCTCCTAGTTGGGCTACTTCCTGTACGCCGTGCCGGAAGATTCTTAAACTGAACGTTTCGTCACCGCCTGGACTGCCCAGCTGGTCGACAACGCGATACAAAGACTTAATTCGCAACCTCAAGGCCCAGACATATCCACTATTTCCCTTCCTTTAAGGAAGTACATAAGAGAAACATTTTCCCTAGTAAGGCTGCTTAGAGAATGTTATGCGACAGTGTATACTAGTACTAACCTCTCGGATAGTGGAAATACATCGAGAACAGATGTATATAAATACTAATGATTAGTAGGTGCAGTGAGCCACTAGCCTCTGATTGGCCATACCCCTCATTTGGGGGTTGTGAGGATCACGCCCCCTCGAAGGGATAGTTGTGGCTTCCCAGAAAGCATGCCGTGTTCCCGAGTTCGTCCCTTCATTTGAGATCCGGAGCGCGCAGGCGGGGAATCAGCTTTCTTCTCCACCTTTCGCGGTCTAATCCCGGGAATTTGAGGTCTCCTTAGGTCAGTAAGCCCAACACATGCGCGACGAGGTGCCCGGAAAAGGAATCATTCTCCAATTTTTGGAGGATCCCTCGGGTCCTCAAGAGAATTTAAATCGGTGCCTAGTGACCCTTAGGGAAACGAGCTTACCGCCTGACGCCGATCACCCCGTGTTCTTGTAATTCCTGTCAGCACAAAGTGAGAACTAGAAGGCTTTAGTGAGAAATAGTCTTAGGTAGCGCTGATCCTAGTCCGGGTGTTGTGATGCGCGATTACGTATGTAAATCATAGAGGTCCTCAGGACACGCCGCAGATAGATATAGCTTAGACGATCTCTATTAAATGCAACCTGAAGCTTTCCTCGTTGTTTTAACATTGCTGCACATCTGAGAAGGTAATCTATTATGGTTTCTATCCGTTCTTTGACGCTGGCTCTCAGCGCATCAGCGTTGATCGTGGCAGATTTGATGACTCCACTGAGGAGCGAGACAGTATCTGCTCAATGCAATAAGGCCCTTCCTAAGGGGCGCGCACCTGGCAACGAGTACACGGTTCCTTACACCGACAAAGAAGGACGATCTCGAGACTATCTCTTGTTTCTACCACCGAAATATTCCACAAAGTCCAACAACCCAATCATTTTCTCCTACCATGGTGGGACTAGAACACCAGAGTCGCAGCGAGATCTTGACCGCTTGGAAACGCCGTACTTCAATACCGACCATATTGTCGTTTATCTTCGTGGATACGAGGTATGATTAAATGGCATCAGTCAAAGAAGCATGCAAACCATGCTAACATGATATTTCAGGAACGGTGGGAAGGTACTCCAAATATTACCAAGAGAAATGACATCGAGTACACCAGCAATGTCTTGGATGACCTCGAGAAGACGTATTGTATCGATGTGAATCGCGTTTTCATGACTGGGAAATCCAACGGCGGCGGCTTTGTCCATTATGCTGCCTGCCACAACGAGCTCTCAACGCGTTTTGCAGCCTTTGCACCCGTCTCTGGCTCGTATTACATCGAGGGTGAGGAGGGTTGCAATCCTAAGACCGTAGATATCCCGTGCAACCCAGGACGCTCCAACATACCCCTCATTGAGTTTCATGGCGGGATTGACGGAACAATTCCTTACCAGGGTAGTCCTAGCCGCCGTGGCGCCTGCTTGCCTGACGTCTTCCACTGGGCGACCGAATGGGCTCTTCGAGATGGTCTTGACGGGAGGGCGTGCAAGGAGAATATCACATCTCGCGCAGAGATGTATCGCTGGGGCTCAGATGATAAGAAGGGTCTCATTACCCACGTATATGAGCATGATGTGGATCACAGTTGGCCGTACACCGGGGAGAATGCAGACAATGAGGAGCACGGGGATGGCCCAGCATCTTATAACGCGTCTTCATATATCATGGATTTCTTCAGCAAACACACACTAGCTTAAGACAAGCAGCATCGGCATTGCGACGGGCCAGAACCGAATTATGCTAATAGAAAATCCATCTCAAACAATTGCTGGCTGCAAGTCATTTTCTATAATCTATTTCTTTCCTTATAATTTTCTATCCTACTGTGTTACAGTCAGGATATCTAATAGTGAGCATCCCACTAACAGTATAGCTGAGGTTGATACTTAGTAACAGTATTGCTAACTTACTAGTTTATTAATTGCCTATATACTATAAATCCTATGTATAGTACTTCGGATAATGCTAATTACTAACTTACTTCTTAGACTATTCATTATGAAAGTACGAATTGGGAAAATTTATCTTAGAAATATTGGTAATATTTATCTAGCGGTGCTGCATGTTTAGGCCAATTTGTCTACCAAGGTGAGGGCTGAGTTGCGTTACAGCGTCCACACTTGAACATAAGCAACCCCTTAGGCACTAAAGTCTTGTCAACTAGTCCTTTGCTTTGTATACGCAACCATAACGGCAGCAGGAAAAAGGCTCCCGGCAAACAAACGCTTAAAGATAGCTGTAGAAGCTCTCGATTGTTACATAAAAGGTTTGGAGTTTAATTACCAACCTATACCCTGTTCGACCTTAAGAGAGCGCAGCTCGTCCTCAGTATTGTAGTAGTACCAAGACATAGAATTCATAGAGTGTTTACCAGGATGGATTAAACTACGAGGGATCTACGGGCCGTTCTCGCAAGCCGCGTTTCTCAAAGAGCGTGGCAGTGTCCGCATAAAGGTTTTCTTGTAAGGGTGAGTTAGACTTGTGCGGAGCACAATCGTCTTCCGCTACATATGTTGCCGAGAGCCTTATGCCTCATACCTCACCGAATTGCCGTTCGTTAAACTTCATATTTGTCTTCAAAGTGTAACAGTATTAAGCCTTCGGGACTCTAGCATAGTCCTTGATGAGATTAGTGATTCTGGAACAGTAATTGTTAAGCTACTATACTATAGAGGTAGGCCCAACATAGTGAAATGTAAGAATCTAGGTATTGTGCCTTGCGGGCGGTATCAGTGAATCCATGGGCCCTCACACCACTTGACTGAGGCTGATATAGCTAACAGTTGACGCAAATACTCAGCAAAAATAAAGTTAACATTACACTACTACCTAGACTTAATATGCTAGACTGTAGGCTATTCTAAAAATATTAATAGATACCTGCACGGAGCGTCTGGAACTGTATGGCTTGTTAACACGGGAAAGGACTATAACATCGACTTATTCTACTGATTTTGGATTAAGACCGTGGTTGACGAGATGAAGAAGGCCTGTACGTCCCCTAAGGCCTTCAAAAGACCATCATGGCCTTCTTTCGACCCCCCCTCCCCCCCTATGCCACTCGAAGTTCATGATGTTAGGTTCTGCATATCGCACCGATGATCAAAACTCGTTAGCCTGTCCTCTATAAAGTTTCTGTAAGGTACTTTACGTACCGTCTCCATTCAAGAGGTGGGTAGTAGGAGGCTGTAATAGAATTGGCATTAATTCGACAAGTCGATGAATATCGGATTCCTCGGCCGCCGGCATTACCAGACTGATTCTACTTGCCTTAGACCGGAGGATTGATAGTGCAAGCTTTTATCCACAAACTGGCCACTTTTACGAAGGATAGGCGTTGTGCACTTTCGCTGCTACTCGTTGTCCTGTTTAGCGCTGCCTAGGCTTTAAAAGTACGAACAGTAATGATGGCTGACGATCTGGTGCAGTTAAATGTCAGAAGGATAAGCTTTTTCTACTGTTGCTACCTAGGTATATTAGGATTGCGATATTGTCCATGAAACTAGTGACTAGTGTCTGATCTTAGGAATTTCAATTGCTTCCCTTCCTCTTGTACTTATACTAAGCAGAGCTTACTCTGTTAGGCTAGGGACGTTATTAGGCTAAGCATCTACCTCTTATTCTAAGCCTGTTACTAAAGCCTAAATGCTGTGTTATACTGCATAAACTAGGGTATTCATATTTAACTACTACAGGCCTCTGGCCTTGTATTGTGTTTTAAGAGCTTCTACTGTGGAGGACATTTACTTTAACCAACCCGCCTATTCGCGTGCGACTAGCCCTACTTTAACAGCCTATCGGCACTTTGGTTAATCGACGTTCTGGTTACGTGATTTCAGCAGATTCTTGGGCATAGTAGTATCCTTACATTTTGAAGACTAGGGGTATGTGAGATTTCTGGGATTCAACTTTTTGCAGTCCTTGGAGTTGCACATCACATCAGTCAATTAAACAAGAATTACTACAGCCCGTATACGTACTTCCTTACTGATAGCCGGTGTGTACAAGTCATGTTGCCCCTAATGCAGTCTTTATTCCCTTGCCACATACCTGATCATGTACGTTTCAGTCTCTTGCACGCCTGCGAACCGTTCAGCCAGGCTCTCATTCCCATTGAGACCAAGGTCACAATCATGTTGAACAATTTCCTTTGCCCAGTGGCTGTTGTCAATTGTCCAAGTCCTCAGGGCCTGGAAGCCAAGTCTCTTGTAGAGGCCATGGCCTTCTGCGGATGACACGAGAAAAGTTGGTACTCCCTCAGCATCACTGATATTAGTCACCGTCTGTAAAAGCTTCGCTCCGGTACCCTTTCTCTGATATCTGGGATCAACCATGACATGCTTGATATCTAAACAAACACCTACATCAGCAACTTTCATCACAAGCCATACTTTCGAAGCTAGAGCAGCCTCGACCTAGGCTTTGTAGGGGTCTTACAATTGTGCTTTTGCCCATTAACAGCCTTCTCGTAGCAAACATCCATCTCGTCCTCTCTAGGGTGACTAAAGCGCTCCCATAGCTCCTGCATGTGGTTCTTGATGGCGAATAGATTCGAAGCTGGAGTTGTGACCCCGGGAGCTTCATGCGCTTCTACCTGCACTCCCACTGTTGTGTTGGCATCGCTTGACTCCGTCGCATCTACGACGTGGTACCTGATGAAACCGACCACAGTGTCCAAATCATCTACTGCTACGTAGCATTGGTTTTGGGGGTTTTGCATCACGCTCTTTGTGTTTGCTTGTATGATCTGTTCAATCGGATGCTCGTAGAATGCTTGGTAAAACTCGTGGAACTGTTTGAGGGCCTCATTGTGAACATGGCTGATTGCGTCTGCGTCTGAAGGCTGGGCAGCACGAATTTGAATTCCTGAAGCCATAATGGGCCAGGTTTTCGTAAGGTTGAGAATAAACAAGTGGGAAGCAAAATGCATCTGGCCCGGGAGTGGTAAGCCTGGGGTTTTATAGCCTGGGCTGCTGAGAAGCGGAAATATGCTTAAAGCCGGAGGATGCAATTTGGAGGGTTGGACGATAGACCGCCGACATAGATTTTAGCGGCAGCCCAACCCATGCGGCTTAGGTAATACGATTGAGAGACCTTACTAATAATATTCATTATCTCGTTAAACATTGCGAACAAGCAAAACATCTAGTGTAAATATTATGCTGAAGTCTTAACATATTAATAATAACATTTTGGAATTATAAGTATCTAGTAGTTTAACAGCACTACGAAATTATTAGCTTACTCTCTCGACTAAGAATTATAAACATATTTCAATGCTTATCTAAACAGCACATCTGTTTACACACGACACCCTGCATTTGCTCTAGCACCTGTCGGATGGGCGAGAATCCGGCTTCGCCGGATTAGCAGAGTGAATATCAGTGTTCACCGCATCTCAGTCACTATCCACCACAAAGCACCACTATGAATACCCATTCCTCCTCCACCACCTATCAGCTAGCACAGACGCCAGGCAGATACTAACACTCCTACCTTCCAGACATCCCGTTAACTATTATATACCCCCTTACCCTAAGTCACTTCGTAACATATAGTGTTATAAGTATGTACCTTAGTGGGGATTCTACTGCTTGGACTTATTGATATGCACTGTGAAATAGAGCATAGGAAAAGGGCCCTAAGACATCGTGAGATGCCTTAGAGCCCTTTATATGGTTCCAATATAAAGATAACTAGATAGGCTAAGTAGGTGCCCTTTGATACTAGATTGGGTTCTCTGGCGTTAAATATCACTACTAATACTGCATCTGTTTACATCCTTACTTGAAATATAAATAAAAACTATAATATATAGGAAGCAGTATAGATATATAGATAATACTTGAGTAATTATGCTAATAACTTTAGACTAGGATTTAGATTTTATATATTTTTAGGTAATCGTTTTCTTCCCTTTTTAGTACTTTATTATACCATTTAAAATTCGTATCTATTAGTTCTTTAATAGTATTAATGACTTTCTGGATATGCCATAGTCTAGAGGGCTTTTGAATGGTCTAGAATGCAAGCACGAACGTTGTTTGTAGTGACGTAAGTTAAATCGAGCTGTTTGGGGTCGTTAAGATGTAGCTTCTAAATATGATTTGTCGTTTAAAAGATGAACTTTTCTTACCCTAACGCCTAGCTCCATTTAAGTTGTCTGGTAATTTATAGCTTTAGTTATTAAGCTTTGTGAAATGGCGAAAGTTATAGTTATGATAGGTGTAAGGTTGTGCGATCTTAAGACTTATATTATATGTTGGGGAAAATCATAGTAAATAACTTTTATCGACAGGATAAGCAGTCTAGTAGCTAGACATGTCTATACTAGCTTAGAATATTAGCTCTGCATATTCTGTAAAAGGCTAAGCTAGTAATCCTTTCCCGAACATTGCTAAAATCAAACTGCCATTAGGGTTAAATAATATCTGGCGGTTGTTATTTTCTTTAAGCCTTAGGCTTGCTATCTTTTTGAAGGACTCAGACTGGAATAAGTATATATTTAACCGTCGTGCTGCATCCACAGTTACTAAATAAGTCTCTGTATGTCCGCATAATATGTTAACAGTAGTTACGGAGCCTGCTAGCTAGTAGGGTGTAATAAGGTCCCTAGATGTTTGCAACGCCTGAATCTTGCCCCGCGCATGTGCAGTGCAGATCATAGGGGTCCCCAGCCCAGCTGCAAGGTGGTCTAATTGGTCTGTTTAGAAGCTTTTCCCAGACAGTAAATGTTGATTTTTAAGAGTTAAAGCGACTATTCTAACAAGATCTGCATTAAGATTATGTAATTTTAAAGCTACTAGACTCCAAATGTCGCACTAATTTCCATAAAGTTAGTAGATCTTCCGACCTTTAGGGTACAAGGCAAAGTCTATTAGTCTTACATTACTAGACGCCCCTATACCTAACGTAGTACTATCAATTATTTTTTATTACTAAGTTTCCTTTAGTATCGCTAGTAGCAAAAATTAGATATGTCAGGCTTCCTCTAATATTAACTATGCTAAACTCTGTTAGTTAATATATTTTCTAGAGTTCTAGATCCTATATTAAAGCAGAACCGTTACTCTAGATAAAAGGAACAGGGCTGACACTAGAAAGCCGCTGAATCTTTACCACGGGATTCAGCGCAGTAGTAGACTTCTACTCAGGGGTTCACAACGTTACCAATACAGACCGCCGCGACTCTCCAGAATGCGCCATGAGGTCATCAAAAGGTTATGGTATGAAACTGTAACCATAATACTGTTAGAGTTGAATCAGCCGACTTTAGAAGCTCTGAAGACGCGCCATATTGACCCGGCATAGCCACTAAGTTAAAGACTTTGACCGTATTAATATGGGCCGCAGCTAGAGATGGAAGCGAAAATTCCCAAACGTTGTCATCATTGATATATACTAAAACTGTGAGGTCCTTGCCTCAGAAGCTGCCCTCCAAACTATCATATTAATCTGGAAATCTTAATTGCCGATCGATTGAGTGAATTGTTATCTCGAAATGAGAAATGACGGCATACTTTCTTTTAGGGTTTGAATGACTAAGGAAGCTAGGACTGATTTGCCAGAGCTCAGGAGCCAATCTCAGCAATGAAGCCGACACTTACCCAACCAGTCCAGCCGGGCTTGCCGGGCTAGCCCCTACAGCCAGCCCCCACACGCCCACACCATACAGCCAATAAAGCTTTCTTAATAGAAACGCTTTGTAAAAAGACATAGTAGCAATATAAACTTGAGTAGTTACTTAAAGCACTAGGGCACTATAATGGTATACTTACTTAATAAATAATATTCCTTTTTTTACCAGTGATAGAAACATAAAAGGACTGTCTTTCTCCTCTCTATATCATTTCTTTTACTTCTCAACTACAGTTTCTTCATTTATATCAATTCTATAAGTAATTCTTTACGCAGTCCTCCATACTACGTCTTACAATGAAGCTTTCCTATATCTTAAGTATTGCGCTTGCAGCTTAAGCCCAAGCAGCTTACTGGTGGTGCTAGTATGTGTAGTATCTAACTTATGTCTTATGTCTTTATACTGATAGGAATTAGGTGTTGCGTAGAAGTACAAAAAGGACGATTTTTACGTACTTTAGTTGATGAACGTAGAACACAAGCTCAGTGTAAAGAAGTAGGTGGAACCCGGCATAGTAGTGGCTGGTGTAAGATATCTCTTAAACCCCATGAACGGTGGGATGATGAATGGGTAAGATAAATAATAGCTGGCGTTATACTTATAATTGCTAATAAGTATTATAGAGATGTAGCAACCCTGCGTATGGCTACTGTACTAACAGCGAGCCACAAATTTAGTATGTAAAATAGACTAGGCTTAGATGTTTGTGTAGAGCAGCAAAGCAAAAGGAAAACTACTATTACCCTATATTCACATATATTCAAATAAATCATTACCTTCATAGGTGCAATCATTGACTCTTATTTAATGGGCGTATGTGAATAGCTCTATTGCTCTTTAAGGTTCGGAATTTTCTAGCAATACTTAGCCTAAAGGGCAGAATGCACGTGGTACTAGATCTTCATCTCTCAGATAGCCAAATCAACTCAAGAGATGATGCCATCAGTTAACCAGCAGCGTTACTCATTTCAGCTAATAACCGTATTTAGCGCCTGCGGGGCGCAAGCCAAATAACTCCTACATTAACATAGAATCAGTCAGGAGGGCCTTCTTCACAACCATCATTATGCTTTTTAGCAAAGTGGCAGCTCACCTGCTTGCTAAACAGCTTAAAGGCATAGCTTCGCCTGTCGTAGCTGTGGGGACGATTGGCATGGTCGCTGTCATCACTACTCAAGGCCCAGTATGTGCACCTTGAAGGCGGGCCAGTAGACGCCGACGATCCACGTATGAAGGCACTCGAGTGCAGCCAGGATGCTGCAGGTGCCCAGCTCCGGCTCTGCCGTACGAATAAGCTGTTTCGTGTAGAGTATGGTCTTGGTGATGTTGCAGGGAACGCTGGCCACCAAGAACCACTCGTGCCCCAGAACGGTGATACCAGGGAGGGACTCGATCTCGTGGCCGCAGGTGCCTGAGGCGGGTTCGCGAAGATTTCTCCACTGGCTCGAAAGCTAGATGCCCATCTGCAGTACCGACTTAGTCATGTCTCCATCGTGACGCTTAGTCTCGATGGAGAGAGGAATTGGGTCCTTGACAAAGTTGCCCCATGCGCTATGGTTGATGGACCTGTCAGGACGTGTCGAGGAGACGGCGTCGATTTGGCTGGCTTCAGGGGACTCGGTCTCTGGATAGATAACAATGCAGAAGTTGACTATTTCTAACGATATTCTCCTCGGCCGGACCTTAGAGACGATGCTGGCAGAACTGCTATAATACGAGATGACAAAATTTAGTAAGTCCCGGGGAGGAATATGGAGAAGAAAAACTTAAAGCAGGGGCTCCATACTAGTATCTAAAGTCTAGCAGATCCCTTGCGTGGTTCGATCGCAACACCTAAGAAAGCAATGGGTGATGGACATTGACGTTCCAGGATGATTTACCTTCATGACTCGTTTCGCATTTGGCCGCGCGGCTCAGTATTGTTTCGATAAAGTGGGCATCGGGCCAACGGGCAAGGAAGGCCTCAATGTTGGCTGGTGAGAAGGCTGTGCTTGGGATATCTAGATATTGCAGCTGGGTCACGTCAGTAAGCAGCAGGGCAAAGGGTCCTTCTAACGTGTTGTAGTAGCTAACCTCGGACTTAGCTATCGAGGGCAACAGCCTATCACCCAGCTCTTGCCACGTTCTTGACCGCGTCCATCAAGCGGGAAAGGGACGATGGCAGACTCTTCCGGCACAAAGCAAACTTTTGGTGTTTAAAGCTTGTGTCCTCCTGCTCAGCTACGCGCATATGTTTGTTTGGCGAAGAGGTTCTCAATCTGGTTGATAGAGAGCCCTGGGAGCGGCTCGCCGTACTAGGCAGACTTTTGAGAATGGTGGGGGCATTACAATTTGGTTTCGGGGTTGGGAACAAATCGTCGTTATTGGTGTTGTTGTTTTGCTAGGCTCTTTTTGGTGGCTGGGCTATGAGCTTCACGATATTGGATGACTTCGGCGGGTCGGATCGGTAGGACGGAGGATGAAAATAGAGGTAAAAACTAGGGGTAATAGCAAATAGGAGGTAACTGAATCAGCCCATCCACTAATAGATGTCGTATACCTCTATTTACTACAGCATTAGTAATCTCTATCAGTACAAAAAGCTACGTTATGATCACTAGTTAGTGGTCTATCCGTTATCTAGTGCTATAAAGTGCCAGCTAGCATATCTAGATAGGTTGGATGAGAACTACTGGGCCTGGACTGACTTGCCCTTATATATAACTAGCGGGCATCGGGACCTCCTATTAGTAGACACGCACTCGGTAAGGGATATCTATCGCCAGGATGCTGGCTGTTTCTTTTGTATCTGACGTAATACTACGGGGCCCAGAACCAATCCCTTAACTCCCTTGCCCTCCATGATGCCAGTCTCGTCCATATTCTATCAGTTAGATGAATAGATACCTTGGATAGCATGGATACTATCCAGACGATAGAAGAAATCCTAGATAACCTCGGGAGAATAGGCTGCCCATAGCCTGGTATCTATTGCTCTAGATCACTTGGTTATAAGGGATGGATTTCGCCGTGGGAATCTAGCTATCCATTTCCTCCCTAGAGGAGGATGCCCATCACCCATCATCTGCTGGGCCAGTCCCTTCACTTGTTAATAGGTGAGGGATCTACTAAGGGATTCTTACTGGCAGATGTAAGCAGCCAGATGATCCTCCTAGGCCTGGGATAAATATTGCATATATATAAAGGCAGAATTTCTGCTTTGCCTGCCTTTCAGCTAATGTTAAAGTGACTGGTATGGTATGCCCCATCTGAAAGCAGCCTGGCGGACACTACAACCATCTACTACGTCACTAAGGGCCTGTTAGAGCTCAAACTCATGATATTGCTTCATCTTGCAATAGATAATAAGTCCTGTAAAAGTTACGTTGTTTAAATACGAATGGATAATATTGTGATAGTTTAAAAAGGCAGTGATGTTGATGGAAGGGGATAGATGCGGCATTTTCGGATGGCTAGGATTTGGAGGTGGCTCGCAAGTAGGGTAGGTAGGTTACATCGAAGGATGTACTAAACATGCCAAGAGAGGTGTAGAGCAGGGTTTATCGAATAGCCGATTTTGCATGTTTATGAGCTGGCTCTCACTCAAAAACTAACATGTGTCAAAAGAGTCAGAAACTATATAACCGTGTCTATTCACGCACGTCTTGGAAACATTGCAATCACTAACAGACACATAGATCGTTTTGACCATCATTATACTGACATTTTCATAAATATAAGAACCATGGAAAACCGAAGTCTCTCCCTACCTGACTCTGAGAAGCAGTACCAACACCCCCCACCTGTTTCTGTTCCTACCCAACCAGCGGCAATCAGCTTCCTGAGGGTAGCACAATACACCTTAACGTCGCTTTCCCTCGTGTTTGTTGCATGCGCCATTGACAGAAACATCCTCGTCCCGGGCGTCACCTCAGAGGAGATCGTGAACTGCTCTGCTGTAAGTCTTGTGCCCAGACATACCTAGCGCGGGGCAGGGAGGGGATTTTACACACTAGAAAAGAGAAAGTAAAAGAGACTTTGCTGATCTAAACGGATAGACCGTTATCGCCGCCGCCGCAATTCCATCCCACTTGTCGCGTTCCTACCGGAAAACGACCATCATCGTCTTTGACGCGATTGTGGCGGCCCTCCTTTTCGCACCCTTTATGTATGGCGCCGTTCAGGCAGGCCAGAACAAGGGCGCCTGCCTTGGCCCTAGCAAGATGGGCATGTGGAACAACACACGCGGTTGCACGCGTATGAAGGTTGCCGCGGCCTTTACTGCTGTGAACTTCCTCTCTTTTGCGGCATCGGCCGTCGTAGTCATGATGGCATAAGAAAGGTTGCAACATGCGTAACAAGTGGGCCACATTATTGATGGTGGGAGGCAACAACAGAAAATTACTCCCCGCATACTCAAGCTAGCATGAGCGCTGAAGTAAACAATTGGGAAGTATGGCACTGAAAGCATTGGATATCGTGACGTTGTGGAGGTTTTGTCATGTTGAATGTTGAGATCAATAAGTCAAATCAGGTGATCCAGAGTCGTGTCAGTGTTTTGGTGGCGATAGTCCGTTCGGCTAGTTCACCGGATTCAGCGAACTCAGCGCCTATAATTCACATAACTGTTGAGTGAATTTACGAGGAAGTCTATGCTTATATACTGATGTGTCGGTTGAGTTGGTTTTTCTTCGCGATCTCACATGTAATTCTGTTGACTAGGAAAGATGCTTGAAAGTAATCTGTTGAAGCAAGCCGTAGCTCCGAAAAAGTCCACTGAAATCATTCATCTTTTCTTTGACCGTCTTTTCCAGTTCAAAGTTCAGATCGAGATTGGGAAGAAGCACTCGGGTGTAAGATTTGTTTTGGTGACCCCCGAGAGTATTTAAGAGGATTTGAGCTGTTTAGTTGGATAGGTTGTAGGGCACAATAAGGATTCTGCAGATTCCAAGTGGTACCGGCTGGCGGCATACATGAATGAGCCATATCCACCTCGACGGCTCAAAGTTGCTCTCCCCCAACCCCGGCATCCAGCAATCCCTTCACACGCTGCTCTGTCGGCCTATGTAAAACCAAAAGTACAAGCTTGCATAGCCAGAAAATGCATGAGTGGCGAGAATCAGACAAACTGACGTCTAGAGGCATGTATACACCGCCTGCCTCGAGGATAGCCAACACGGCGACGATACCATCTACTCACGGCTCGCACAGCACGGCAACATGGCATGCGTCAACACCGGCTTCTTGTAAGCAGCGTGCCATTCGGCTGTTCCGGGCTGCTAGTTGACCATACAACATGCTTGCTGCCGCGCCTGTGGTGGCTGTTCGGTTGGGATGTAGGAGATGCATCTCGCGTACGCGGCGGGACAGAGCCACCGATCCCACCCGGGTCCCGACATCAACACACTCAAAGCGGGTCTCGGCGCCAGGGCCAGCTTCGATGGCGCGAAGAACTCGCGGATCTGCCTCATCAGACAAAGGCAGACTGTGCACTGGCATCGACGGGTCCCGTCCAACGACCTCCTACAGCCGCATATACACATCCAAAAGCGAGCGGCACGCATCGGGGCCGTACGGGGCAGCCAAGCGCCATATCTGAGCGAGACAGCCCGACGGCGTCTCGAAGAAACCTGGACTGACATCATACGGGTTCTCGGCCTCCTTTACACCGCGACAGGACAGATGCATGCGGACATCGGTGCAGAGGGGGAGGTCCGGCATGCAAATACATCAGCCTTATAATGGACACTACCCTCAGGTGAAAGCAGCACACCATTAAGATGGAGCAGAAAGAAAACCCTTCCCCAGCCAATAGCCTAGGGAGCCCCACGTGGGGAGAGAAGACGAAAGAAACGCGAACAATTTATTAAGTGGCCTGCACTCTACAGCGGGCACCTAAAGAAGGCAGGAGATTCAGCGTTTCTATTAGCTGTCTTCACACCAGTTTGCAACGCAGTGATTTACCAAAAGAAGCTTCCTAGTTATGGCTGTGAGCTAGTGCAGTATCCATGCTTGCCATAACATCGCTATTACACTTATTAGTAATTATAGTAAACCATTATGTTGTTTATCTTACGGGCGACCATGCAGATTGCCATCTGCTACGAGAAGGGATGCTGACTTTGCACCAGCTTTCGCCAACCATCTCTCCTGCCTTGTACGCCCCTCTGGACCGACACGCCTCATTAGTTTCAGCGTCGTGAGCTTTTACACGGCGGATTCCACGGAGTGTAAAAGTAGTTTGACATCTAATCCATGTTAATACTGATACAAAGGGTAGACACTTGACTTAACTTACTGGCACCACATTTCGTTAGCTTCAACCTCAGCGGCTACAGCAAGAAGAATACTTAACAAGTAGGAAGGCTTCATTGTAAGAAGTACTGTAAAGGAGTGTGTATAAAACAATGTGTAGAGAGTTACAAGGAGTTAGTACTAGTATCAATAGAACACTCGTGTGGTATAGAGTAAAATAGTTTCATCTTTCGAGGATAGAGATAAGCTTTTTATATTTTCATTTCTAGTAGGATTGTACCTTACTGTAGGAAATGCCAGTATTAAATTCTTTAAAGTCCTTACTACCTCTACGTATATTCCAATATAATGCTATGCACTTGTGTGGGTCTTCGGAAACCCCGAGATGCGGCTATCCCCTTAAGCCTGACGAATGTTACTTAAGAGGGAAACTATGTAAGTACTGTGCTTATGTCATTAGCAGGGCTCCTAATAAGCTCACGGGACCCGTGAAAATGACTAAGCAAACCTGCAACACGGGTCTTTGACCAATCGGAGGCGTGAATTAAGTTAGCTGTCCTTGATTTCACGATTTGACCACGATACAATCTCCAGGCCAACCCTCAGCATATAACGCCTGTCGTTCGGCATTATCTCCCTCGACTCGTGGCCATATGTCTCCCATATATCGCCTGCTGTTTAGAAAAGGGTCTTCTCCTTCTGCGACGACAAGCTCATCAACCCGTTCCTGTTCAGCTCTGTCCCAGTCTAGATAAGCCATCATCTCCTCCTTGGGCCAATCCCTTGACCCCTTCGAGGTGGTGCAGCGTCTGTTCATCTGCTTTTAGTCAAGACACCCTGGCTTCTACTGCTCTGTCTGTGGTCGGTTGAGCCAATGCAGACGTGGGCTGCACGGCGTTTGAGGGAAGTCTTTCTGCACTTGGTGTTGAGGCTGGACCTGGAGTAGGCACTGGCTCGGGCAATAAATGCGAGTGTCGTAGAGGGCACGCCTTCGAGGTCATAGTATGACCAACATGACACCTACTACAAGTGCTTAGGGCCCGTGACGCAACTTCAACGATTTCAAGCCCACTTGGCTCTCGCCTAGTGCTTGACTTTAGGATTCAGGAGTTTTCCAGCTGTAACCTAGGCTCAATTCGCCAGCGAGGCTCCAGCAACAGATGCGGCGCTCTTTCACGCCTCAGATGCCAATGCGTAGGGAAATACTCATGTAGCAGAACCAGATTTAGTTCTTATAAAGTTTTCAATTTGTGTAAGTATGGCAGACCGTACACTCGAGAGAAGGCTCCCGTACAGATTGCAGCATGGGTTGGCTCATGCTTTGAGAGCAGTTTCCGTTGTTCTTCTACCTTGCGAAGGGCTTCATGGATATAAGGTGCGCGAAATAGGAGTGGGCTGGCTTAATACCTAACTTTTATTACTCATCATGACAGTAGCCTTGCAATCCCATTAGGCCACAGTAGTAGTCAAACTCGTCACCACCCATATGCCATCCCCAGGAAAAGCACGCTGGTGTTCCTACATGGCCATCTAGAGCAGCTGTGTCCATCTTACCTAGCTCCTTATTAGGATTACAAGTCTTTTACTAAGTCCATTAGGATACTTACAGTCAGGGCATTTGTTCCATTGCTCGTCGCCCTGATCTCGATGGCGGTATCTTTCACATGCGTACGTAGTGGCATCTGTGTCAAACCTCCACTACTGTTGGGTAAGCTTAACCATAAACTAAGCTTACATACAGGTTCGCTTACGTAGGCATCTGTTTCAGAAGTCTTTCCATATCGGTGTCCACAACCGCAAAAATTATGTAAATCAGCGAAAACAACACTAACACCAAGCCTGTAGGCTGTGTTAGCTATATATTTTGTGAGATGTTTAGAACCTTTATACTATGGGGGTACCATACAAGGAACTAAGTCCAATAGATTGTAAAAGCTTCATAATTACTTAAGTATACGGCTCTTCTTGGGCAGCCTAGCCAAACGAACGTAATAAATGTGATTAATAAAATAATATAAAGAGGAACTTCTTGCGGAAAAGTTTTCTTACTTATGAAGAGGACTGTCTTATTATGTACGGGTCTGCAGCTTTAGCGCACAGGCGGTCGGACCTCTAGTTTAAATGCGCCCTTTGCAGCAATCTTTCGTTTCAGGCATACTAAGCCCCATTAATACTTTACGATATGTAAAAAAGATAAATTCATAAGAACACTCTTATTTTGTAGTAAATAAATGTAACTATATCGTTTAGTAAATAAGAAATATGTTAGCTAAGAACATATAGTGTAGTTTAAATGAAGGTGGAGGAGGTTAAGAGGGGGCTTGTTCTATTTTAAGATAACCCTGACTCAGGAGCACTTTATTAATAGTCGCATGTATAAAGGTTTATAAGCTTCTTCCCCTTAATATCCCAGGATTAGCTATGTTCACTACTAGCTTAAACAGGCCAGGTAGACAACTTACTTATACTAAACACTGACTCCATCACAAGCTAAACCATGTCTTTATTACCTACTATAGATCAGGTGTTACCCTGCTTAATCTAATTTATACCTACTAATATATAAAATCTAAAAAACCAAGCGTAGTGCATGCAGACTTTGGAACCCCACATTAATTTTAATTATGTACTAATGCTTTTATTTTGCTAGGGATGTAAAAACTGACTACATCTAGACCTGGTTTGTTCTTTTTGTTAACCTGAGTGGTGAACCTAGAGGCGTGAGAAACGCTTAATCTTGACCATTGTTTTATAAAATCAGCAACATGCTGGTACAGCAGTTACTGTTTATTTTCTTTGCCGGGTTCGCTGCTGCGTCTCCCGTTACTCAAAGCCCCTCTATCCCCTGTGGCAAAAAGGCGGCTGGATTTGAAGGCGACGAGTTCAACACTGACTGGAACGCTATCCAGACCGAACACAATGCAGCACTCAAAAGATATGCCGAAGGTCCAAGTATATTAAAACGGATAAACACAGCAGACGCAAATAATGTTGCCTATGTAGAAGCTGCTTATTCTGCTGTGGCCGCTGCTGTTGGACAGATTAAAAGCATTTTTAAATGGAAAAAGGTAATTTAGCCTAGAACCGAATCTTTCTTACATCAGCTAAAAACATTATCACCAAGGCCAGAGAGCAGTTCACCCAGCTTGCTACCCAAATTATGTTAGATCATAACCCAAATCCAAACCAAGCTGTTGCTGTAATCTGTTACAACAAGGCATATGATATCAAAGACAAAGATGGCATCTATGGCTTAACAAAGAAAACGCTTTCCGTTTGGCCACTTCATACTGAGTAAGTAACTTAGCACTTTCTAAATTATATAAGGGGTATGTTAAAGCTAATTATTTAACAGCTATGATTGTTTCTATATGGGTAAAAACAATACTTTCTGGTCCTGGGATGATGGCGGTACAGTTAACGTTAGTCAAGTTAAATTCCAAAGGGATTATAAATTCTTAACATCTTTTACTAACTAGTCTCTAGCTATATACACGTTGGTACGCTGGAGCCTGCAGATTTGATGACCAGGCTGACTTATACTGCTTTTGATTTTTCTCTTTAAATAACGTAGTTCACAAGCAAGTGAGCCACACAAGCAAGTGGGCCCCTTTCTAGGGCTTACATAATAATGTGTAAAAGACATCAATCATAATGCCTTAAATCGTTTTATCTATTCAGAATCCTCTTGTTTTCTTTCTCGCTCATATTAGGGTAAAGAATGGATGAACCACAATGCGAAATGCACGCCTATTAGCATTATCTCTACCTCTTTCCCTCAAAGATTACCATCCGTCCAAACTTCAATCATAAAGTCCTACATTACACAAGCATCAGGCCGAACTAAACCGAGTTGCACCGTTATGTAGCCCTTATCTTAAGATCCTTACTGGCGACGGATGTTAAGGCACGTACACCCACTAAACCTTATAATAGCACACTTAAGCGGAACTTTTCCCTTAGATGTACCTAATACCACTACAATTCCCGCTTATAGATAGGAATCCTTTTGAGCTTCACAATCTATAGCTTTGGATAAAAGATTGGACTATTGTGACGAGTACAATACGTTAATGCTATGCAGAAAGCCTAAGCCGTCCACCATACATACCGATTGGGCGCCTACTTTTAGCTTCACATGTTATACAGCTTCACATTAAGTAGACACTAGGCTGGCAAAGATACTATAATCAAGGCGTTCCTTAAACCTTCGGACAAGAGAACCTGCTCATAATTGCGTTTCTGCGGAGAAATCGAAGATTGGCATACCACGCAGCTGCTTAACAATACCTGCCCGCTAGGAAGATACTAATGCTTATTATCCTTTTGTGTGAAGAACAAAACAATGCAATAGTATCAAGTTGGCAATGCTATTATTAAGAATTAAGACAAATGTAACATGTTCTCTGGTTGTAAATCAGACGTTTCGGCAGGAGTTATAGGATTTATCACCCGCAGTGCGAATAATCAAAGTCATTAAGCATACATCCCGCTTAGGCAATTACGCCAAACTTTGCGACTACCCCTTTGGCTTCTACAACAGGCAGCTTGCCCGCCGTTCCCCAGTAATAGCCATAGGAGTAAAATGCGTGTGCTACCTAAATTCCTTATCTTAAATAGGGAAATCTGTCTCAGAAATAATGCTGACATTTATCCAGCAGTGTTGCCTATTTAGGCTAATTTGTCTATCAAGGTGGGGGTTACAGGCTATACCTATACGCCTACACTTCAATAATATTAAGAACAGAAAGTAACAATCAAGCTAAAATCTTTACGTACTCAACCGATTTAGTCACGTGACAACCCCTCACCATGATATGGTTGCCTACTCGCCACCATGTCAGCAGATGATGTAGAATACATTAATTCGCGCAATTTTGTTGACAATCCTTAGCCTTATTTTTATGACCATATGTGGACCCGAAGCCTACTCAGTCTTGCTCATCTTAATTATTTTTGCTTTCCTCACAGGCCACCTTTCAGGCACTCGACCTCTCAGAAGCAATGCGCATTCCCTAACAGGTTGTGAACACTGGCAGAATTGAGCTCTCTCTCGCCCCAATACCCAGCTCGCGATGGCAGATCCCATAGGCATCTCATCCAGGCATTGTGGCCTTGGTTCAATTAGCAGTCAAGGCAACTCAGTACCTCAAAGACGTGAAAGATGGTGGTAACGATCGTTTTAAGCTTCGCGACGAACTGCGTACCGTTACTTGTATCTTGGAAATGTTGCACGACCGCGTGGAAGAGCAAGAAAGCCTCCAGGATGATTATAAGCTGAAACCTTCTGCACTTGCGTCATTGAGTGGTCCCGAAGGCCCGCTGGAGCTGTTCAAGTCCACAATAGAGACCATCATTGCTAAGTTGACACCTCAGGCCGGCTTTCGAAGACTAGCACAATCTTTCACGTGGCCCTTCAACAAGAAGGAAATTACCGAGCATTTTGTGACGATAGAAAGATTCAAGTCGCACTTCACACTTGTACTACAGAATGATCTCATGTAAGACTTCCGAATTAGACCCCAAGCGAAGTTGAAGTGACCCAATGGGCTTGCTTATATTTCTCTACAGCGCTCTCTCAAAGCTCGCGAACGAAAAAATTGGGCAGATCAGCAAGCACGTCCAAGACTTGAACAACTCACGACGAGACCAAGAGTCAGAGAAAGTGCTGTCATGGCTTAGCCCTATGTCTTTCCATACGAAACAAACTGATGTGCTGCAAAGCGTCCAGCAAGGTACTGGGAAATGGCTTTTAGAATCTGACAATTTTCGTGCCTGGGTGAGAGGAGACATCGAATTACTATGGTGTCCTGGAATACGTAAGTCGTCCCTTCCTCTCAGCGAAGCGTTCCCAGCGGTACTGACCTGAATTTATAGCTGGTGCAGGAAAGACTCGACTAGTGTACGTATGCATGAACTTCAGCATCTAAGGGATGGGCCTGACTTGTTTAGGTCACTTGTTGTTGACCTATTAGAGAACCGTGACAGTTCTTCGACCACACCGACTGCCTACTTTTATTGCGAATACGGTCAACGGGAAATCCAATCCATCGTGGCGCTGCTTTCTAGTCTCCTTGAACAGCTACTCAGACAAACAGCTCGTGCCGGTCTACCGCAAGATGTTGTTTCTTTGTACAACAAGCATACCCAGAAGAACACAAGGCCGACACTTGAGCAAATTTGCGATATATTCAAAAGAGAATTCTCTGGCCATGACTTCATTCATGTCGTTATAGACGCCCTGGACGAGTGCACGTTATCAGACGAGCTGGCGATTGAACTTGTTGAAACAGTCCGCAAGCTGTGTACAAACATTAGACTATTGATAACATCGCGCCCTTCTACTACGTTTGAGGACTACTTTGAGCCTATGAAACGGATAAAAATTACAGCTCATGACCAGGACATCCGCCTGTATTTGGAACAGCAGTCGTTGGCGCAGCCCAGACTAGCAAGACATATCAGAGCAGATCCGTCACTTCAGGAAGACATCATAAGAACTATTACGGAAGGTTCACGCGGAATGTAGGCTCTGGTCTTTTCTGGTGCAAAAGTTTGCTAGTAATGCTGGGATTGTTTGTTAATATTTCCCAGGTTTCTTCTTGCAGCTCTCCATCTAGAGTCATTGTCACGCAAGATCACACGAAGAGATGTCCGCTCTTCTCTTATGACATTACCGGAAACGTTGGATGCCACGTACATGCAAGCAATTGCAAGGATACGGACCCAGGCAGAAGAAGACGTTGAATTGGCGGAAACCATCATCCATTGGGTTCTTTGTGCTCGCCAACCACTGAGCGTCTTCGAGCTTCAGCACATGTACGCCCTTCGGATGCTGCTTCAAGATGAGCATGAAGTCATAGAGCTGGAAGATGATGATTTGCCCCCCAGAGAAACTGTCACCGGCGTCTGCGGAGGTCTCATTGTTATTGACGCCATGTCTAACTCTGTGCGGCTGGTGCACTACACCGCCCAGGACTATCTACGTCGCACCCATCAGGACAGTCTGAGTCAGCGACAACTCGAACTCACCGAAATCAGCGTGCATTACTTGGGGCTCGCAGAATTTTCAGATGGACCTGCCATGTCAGACGCTGATATGGCTGACCGCCTCACTCGTTTTCCTTTTCTGAACTACGCGGCCAATTACTGGGGAGTAGAAATTGACGAGGTTCAATCTGAAAACTTTTGGAAGCCATTTAACAGGTTCCTTTCCAATCAGGTAGCCGTAAGTGTGGCGAACCAGGTTTGGAGTCTTCCTCATCATCGATACGTCCGCTGGAGCCAAGAATATCCCGCCAACATACCAGCACTGGTTCTCGCTTCCTCCTTCGAGCTTCCAGATGTGTTACATAAGCTAGTGGAACAAGGTCACAGCATCGAAGGCTGTGGCAGCGATGGTGAAACCCCACTCATCCGCGCAGCTCGACTTGGTCACGCTGGAAACGTGGCAACGTTGATAAGACTCGGTGCTAACGTTGCTGCAATTGATGTCGCTGGAGAAACTGCTATTGAAAGGGCGGCTTCAATTGGAAACTCGGCTGCTGTTAAAGCTCTTCTTGAGGGTGGCGCAGAGGCGAACACTACTGACCACACAGTCGGATGGACTGTGCTGATGTCAGCCGTTGCTAGTGGAAATTTCGAAACCGTCAGAATACTTGTTGAGTCAGGGGCTAATCTCACCGCGGAGACCAAATGGGGAGAGTCAGCACTGAGCCTGGCGACGTTGAGCGGCCAAGAACCTATTGCAAGCTTGTTAGCGGACGCGGGGGCTATACTAAAACTCAATAAGGCTGGAAGAAGGGCTTCTGTTCAAGCCAACAGAAAAGGTCTTCAAGCTCTTGTCAAGCGGCTGACAACCTTCAGAGATCCAGACTATGCATCTGTTGCTGATGCTGGACTGCAGAGAGAAGGAAATGCAGTTGGAAATCAACTTGCTCTGATTGCCGAGCTAGAGGAAGAAGCTTCCACCAGTCATCGTGAGCAAGCCAACCAGGAGTCTCAGGTAGGAACGATGGACGATCTGGTGGACCTTGGAGTTGATCTCGAAGGTTTATCCTACAAGAGGGGATTTATTCGAAGATATGACATTGTGAAAGAGATCGGAAAGGGAAACTTCGCCGAGGTATGGCTTTGCAGAAACAAAATTACACAACTGCTTTATGCAGTCAAAACTTTCGACTTCACAACTGAGGCAGACAAGCGGAGTCGTAAACGAGTTGAATCTGCACGAGCCGAGATTCTTTCACTACAGAAACTACGACATCCGAGCATTATAGGGCATATTGACTCCCTTGTGTCAGACAACATGGACTTTCTGTACCTTGTCATGGAGCTGGGTGAAGGTGTCGAGTTGTTTCATCACATTTTACTAAGACAAAAGCTTTCGGAAACAGAAACAAGAGGCATATTCCGTCAAATTTTCGGAGCCTTGAATTACATTGTGAGTATCAACTCATCGTTCCGTAGTCCGCAAATAAAAGACAACGTGTTTGATACATTCACTCCTGGTCTAAGCTAACCAAGTTAATAGCGCCAGGAAGGGTGGGCACATCGCGATATAAAACCAGAAAACATTCTGATAAACAACAATGTTATCAAAATAGTTGACTTTGGGTTAGCGATTAAGCTCAAAGACATGGCAAGGGAATCTGACAGTACACTTTGTGGTACCCCCAGCTGTAAGGCGACTCTGTTATTAGCTCCTGTGTTGTTAACTTACATATACTTACTCTTTTCACAGATGTAGCCCCAGAGATACTCGTTCAAAACCGTATGTATAGCTACGGAGTTGATATCTGGTCAGCAGGTGTCGTTCTTTACATTTGCTTGTGCGGATTTCCTCCATTTTCCGACGAACTTTACTCCACGGAATTTCCTTTCACACTTTCTCAACAAATTATGTCAGGGCGATTCGACTATCCCTCACCATACTGGGATTCTGTTGGTGATGAAGCGCTAGATCTTATTGATTCAATGCTGCTAGTTGATCCAGAGAGACGCTTGAAGGCCGAAGATTGTTTAGGCGATCGGTGGATACTTATGCCCAATGAAAGTTAAAATAGATTTGTTATGACTTAAGAGAAGATTAAACTAAGTGTAAGTCATACTTACTCTTAGTAAAACTAAACACCAGTGTTACGACCTAACCAGCTACAGGTGATGTAAGCCTCACTGGGGCCCTGGAAGCGCGGGCGGCGCATTATCATATAGGAAGCAAGTCCTGCGGGACAAGGCAGACGGATGACCCCTAGTAACGGAAGAAATATAGTACAGGTCACGTAATAATAACATAACGATAAGATCTGTACGCAGGAAATATGGGTGCCGTATGCTTGGTATACGGGCGCCGTACTTAGCACAAACGGAAGCCATACATTCGGGATACTAGAACGAACTGAGTCCGGGACTCAGGACAGACTTCTATAGTTCTTCAGCAATTAACTTATAATATATTCTCCAAATACCTTTCAGGCTCTGACATTGAGATTCACATTCAATTGAGCTATACGAGCTACCTCTTCCGACCTATTGCCCATCCGGCTGATCACCGGGTGATCGACAGACCAGTAAGCTAACAATACTATTACTGAGTATTAACCTTAGCTATACTTATAGTAGAAACCTACTGTTAGGAATCCTAATCGTAACACAAATCTAATATGCAAGTAGATAGACTTTTAGTTAGCCTATAACTTAGCCTTACTCGTAGCGTAATATATAGTAAAGTAATAGCCGGCGTAAGGGCTAATATATAGCTAGTACCTAGACTATATAGGGCCTATTACTTAGCTAATTAAAAGGCTAGACCTTAGTCAATAGCAGGGCCAACCCCTAGCTAACTAGAAAGCTAGGATCTAGCTACGTAAAGGACTATCTACTAGCTATTATATATAGTAGAGAGTATCCCTTACACATAAGGCAGTTCATGCATAATAAAGACAACGCTATTAGTCTCTCTGTTAAGAGCGCCGTTGGGCGTGGGCGCACCTGGCACACGTTCGGAGACAAGCGCCTACTCGACAAGACATCTCTAACAAAAATGAGCCCTGGAACGCGGTCCGCACATCTGCAGACGAGATCTACGATGCCTAGAAGAGCAAGACCGTGCCTCAATACTCCTAATATACCGCGTGGAACTACGCTCCCATTCTGAGTGAGGTCTAGAGCAGCGTTACGCCGCTCCTCCGGGCCGACGGCCAGCGCCGAGCTGACATCAGAAAGCGCTGCCAGACCAAGTACACTAACAACTACTGGTGCTGGTCGACGGCCCTAGGTCTCAAGAGGAGCGGGCTGTTGGACTATCCTATTACGCCAACGGCAGATTGTAGCATCTAAGCTACCCTTGGCTGTGTTTGACCTGAAATTTTCATTCTTGAAGGACTTTAATACTAAACGTACTCTATTGCTAGGTGATAGTTAGTTTGTGTTATAGATACGGCTTAAAAGAATTTTACGTTAGGTATAGGAGTTAAGGTTATTTTCTGCTTTTCTGTTTACTAGAAGACTTGTCTGTAGTCGGTAGCTTTAATTAATTTCTAAATTTCGACTGAAAACGTGCATTCTGTTGCCTATTTTGTGTAGTGTACCTGAGGCCCTGATCTTCTAGTTGCTAATTGCCAATTGTCAATCGCCAGGGGCACAAAGCCACTAACTCTGTAGTTAATGTACTGCTGCGAAGGGCCGTAGTGTGCCTCTTACTGTCCACTGTATTCCTTGAATTAACAAAAGTAGTAAGGATCTTGTTAGTATGAAAAGGATAAAGGGTAGAGAAATAGATAGGGGGATTTTTATGCTTATGTCGCTTAAGGGTTTATTTTCACACTAAAATCAACCTATCTATGATAACTTATCTAATTTAGAGTTACTTATCAAAGACTCTGGCTAAACTACTAACTGCAAGCTTAATGATATTAAACCAGTGGCTAATGGTCTGGGCCTAGCACGACATTTTGGAAAACCAAGGTGTCACAGGGGCCGGAGGAGGGCGGCCCCGGCGGGGCACCGGATACAGGGCGGAGCTGGAATAACGTAGTGCCGGACGGACATTGAAGGAGCCTTCATGATCGCACAGGGGATAGGAAAGGGCAAATTGGAATAATCGTCAACTGAACCCCCTAACTACGCTATACGTTGACTCCCGTACTTGGTGAGAAGCCGTATCTAACACAAGGTTCCTTATCACTGTAACAACAAACCTGGGATAGCCCGAGATTGTCACTTTGTTAAAAGCCAGGGCAGGCCTTTACGCTGCTAGGTAGCAAGTCGCGTAATTCAACAGTAACAAAAATATCCTTCCCGTATTCCCACAATATAATTCGTTTTGAAATGCGTAGCAGAGTCACCCTTGGGTGTGGGAAAGACGCAAGGAAAATAGCTTAGTTATTCTACGTGTAGGAACGCTGCGGCGGATCGTAGATATACGATTCTGGTGGGGTGGATCCCGCGGAGCGGAGTCGGGATACCTATATTCCGGAGCCGGAGCCGGTACCACCCGGATCCGCAATGGGATATGAAGCCATCGCGACAAAATGGGTACTATCTGTATAATACACATATGGTAACCTAACGGCCAATTCTGTCGAATCTAAACATGCAGACGCCCACGTAAGAGGAAGGTTTTGTAAACAGCATGCTTGTGTCATTAGCGTGCTGGCTCAACGGGATATAGTTACTCCGTACATCCAAATGAAGTGGGGTAGCGAGATCCGCTAAGCAGAGCCCACCAATCATCCATTACTACCTATTCTTCCATTTATGGAATAGTTTGCCGCCGCATCATGCCATCCTTAGGCAGCCGTCGTGAACCCAATTCTCTCTCCTCTTCATTCCCGTCCTTATTATCGTCTTCAACAACACAACCACATCGGCGTTTTGTCTCTCATTCTGCCTTCACCTTCTACGCCCCTTCTTCGCTGACAGACCCGTTTCAGTCATATAATCCATCAATTGCCTCCGATGTTGAACTGGGCTTTACTGTGCGAGTAGGACTGGGACTTGGTCGGAACTGTTGCTGGATCTGTCACCCGTCGCCCCGGTCATTCTACTACTCGCAAGAGCCACTGATGCCTTGCGCGTAGGACCGGGATCCCGTCGGAACCGTTCCTAGCCTCTTTTCTGTCGTCCTCATTGTTCTGTCATTCACACAAAAGAGGTGCTACAGATGCATCGCGAGTAGGGTTGGGATCTTGCCTGACGCGTCTTGTCTACAATAACCTCGCGCTAAGAGTCTGCAGACTTTAAAGGGAGGAAAGGTTAACGCCGCTGTAGTGGTAAGTATTAATCCCCTTCCCTGGTTTCTGTTAGCCACGTTCTCTACATACGAGCCTAGACGGTCCAGCGCAAGCAGCATATATACGATATGCCAGACTTTGTCGTCAGCAAAGCTGTTGCGGTGCGACACGATGAAGGACAGGCGCTTGAAATCATCTCTCAGCATTTTGAACTACGCGTCCAGCTTTCACAACAAAAACTAGTCCTTTTCTGTCTTGTTGCGTCTTTCCCCCTCGACGACGCCTCTGCCTCGAAACCTATATACCTACGATTCGCGGCCGACTCTCTCCACCCCCTGCATCGAACGGTTTATAACAAGGTCAACCCCAATCCTCAAGACCCATCTTGCCTCCACCATATCTGGAAGCTCCTACAAGACACCAAAAATGTGACTTGCCTCCAGTTCCAGTTGCGCAGCGGCAAGCACATTCAGCTTGCCGTACCGTTAGAGTTCAATCCCGAAAAGATCCCTAACAATACAACCCGATCTATATTCCAGTCTGCCGAATTGCTGGCGGCCGCCTCGTCCTTTTCACTATATTTCCGAGCCGACGCTTTGAGGAAGCGGAGTTTACGAGAGTATAACGCTGCCATTCTACGGCCCCTGACGGAAGAAGTGAGCAAGTCATATAAGGATATGCTTGACGTGAAGAGATTGTATAATGGAATTGGCGGCAAAGTGCATAGAGTGCATATATCCCATGGCCATCACGACGGCTCTTCGGGCACGAGGGAAAGCTGCAGTTCTCCCGCTTCGGCAGCGACGGCGGCGTCGTGCGGCAGCACTCTTCCCTTTGAAACTGTCCCGCGACCCCCAGAGTCACCGCCGCCGTATGACGAATATCTGAATGAGGGCCAGTCACCCAGAGTCGGATCAGACGCTACATCCACAGCCATTTCTACCAAGAGTCTCGCCAACAATCTTGCCCCACCCGAGTATAGCGATACCAAACAAGAGCATAACGTGTTAGACCCTGAGAGCGTTCTCCTTCGTGGAAACCAAGATATTAATAAACATTCGACTACCAAAAGAAAACGTTCAGTCGCCGGTATATGCACGACCGAGATCATTACAACAAGCTCTTCTCAACCGAAAAGGGTATCGCGATCTGGATCTACATATCTAGACGACCAGAGCAATGTTCAGCTTCTCCTTCAGTTGCAACGCCAACAGATTGAAGAACTGCAAAAGCACGTTAAGAATCTGCAGGCGCAGGTTAAGAGGCTCGCAAAACGACACGATGATCTGGAAGGGGATTGTTGCACGTTGCTGACGCGCCAAGATGAAATTGATAACGACGTTAATAACCTACAAGTCGACGTTGACGAGCTAGGCAACACATGTGGGGATCTTAGGAATTCAATGCTGGACGTCTGTGACGAGTTTAATGACTTAAAGGAAACCGTTAGAGGGGCGACCGAAGGGGACCAGTGCAAGTCGTGTGAGAACATAGCCAAGGAAATTGGGGAACATGTTCGGGCTGAAGCAGATGAAATAAAAAGGAAGATCTGCCAAGCCCTTCAATAGGCATACGTTAACGACATAAAACAATGTACACGGAGATATTAGTTATCTGCGCTGCTAAATACCTATACCCCTACGACTTGGATATTGCGTGCTGCCATGTCGATTCCAGTCTGCAGTAGGTTACCTACCCGTTTTGCATTACTTCCTCACACCCTTCTGTGATTATAGAAATGTCATCGGTTCTAATGTGAGATTGTATTGTTTGATAGCTTAATCATATCGTGATACCGAAACAAGGCGCTTCAATCCCCCCGCACGCCTTCTTTGATCCCGCCTCCAGCCCTACCGCTTCGACTGACCCACGCATCCCTACGCTCAGCTGGGTAACCAGGACTGTTGACAAAGCCAGAAGGTGCGAAATATCACGCGATGCCAAAAGCGATTGGAACCACGCCGTTCATACCCGCGTTCTCAACTGGGTATGCGCCCTTGAGGACGCTCCATGAGGCCTGATTGCTGTCAAACACTGGTGTGTACCCTTTATAACGACGCTGCCCTCGTACCACAACGGCTAATTTAGGTGATTGTTATGTATGAAGCACGACGGCGCAAATTTTGAGAGAGTTTTGCCCCAAAGGTGCCCCCGCTCATATGGTTGACTACTGCCTCGCCATTGATCCAACAAGAGACGTGGTCGCCTGTAAGTAAATCAACGCCATCTGCCGCTCTCGGCCTGGTGCGTCCATCAACCACACTGATCTGGGTAGTCTTGCGACCCATCCCATAGCTACCTCCATTGAGACTAAGCGTCCCGGTGAGAAGTGAAGCAAGGCGATGCTGCAGCTCGGGACTTGGCACGCTGCGCAACTACGCAGCCTCGCCAACCTCGGCCATAGCTTTAAATTAGAAGCCGTTATCATACAAGGGACGTAGAACTGCACGCCCTAACAACTCCTCACCATTGACCAGGCTGTTATTAAAGCTCGCGACCTTGCAAGCAACGCCCTCACTGGAAAGTTGAAAGACTCATGCACCAATTACGCAACCCTGGGCTCAAAGATTAGATTCAAGCCAGCGTACGTGCTATTCAGGTGCTTCGCAAAGTCGATGGTTGCATAGAGGACTTGGAGGACCGCAGCTTCGGCATTAGGAGGATGTTTTGCGGCCGCGTCGGCTAGTGTAGGGTGAGGAGGCTAGAGGTTGACTTTGGGGGATTGCAGTACTTAGGGATAATCCTAGAAGGCAGGGAGGCAACACCAAGTATATCTGCTGTGCGTGCCGTCGCTATCGTAGAAAAACACAGCGGCCGGAACGCGTGAACCGGCGCTGCAGCCCACGGCCAGGCGTAAAAGCGAAGCGTTCTAGCTCTGAACATTCTGACAAAAGCAGCAGTGCAGAGACCAACCGAAGGACCAGATCTTAACCGACTGTTTACGGTCGAGCGTCGCGCTCCGTATCCGTTTAGGGGGGCATCACTTGTCCTAAGCCCCACATGAGCTTGCCTTGGCCGAGTCACCGAGCTGACTCATCAACGGATACCGGACTAACTCGTCCTCCGGTCCGAGTAAAAGCTTTTCTGAGTTCGGGGGAGTCGGTTAACAGCCCGGAAGGCGCGTCATACTTACGGCCCCACTCTCCAGACCGAGAAGATGAAACTACATAGTAAATCCAAAGAAAATTCTAAATGACTAACATGCAGACTTCCACTCGGGTATATGGATGCGTAATAAATCATTTCTATCTCCAACGGCTCCACACGGCGGCGACCGGTATCAGCAGGATCGGTAGAGGGTCTGGAGGTGCCGAGTCAATGTCGACAGCGTCATGTAGCTCGCGGGTGTGTAGGGGTTAGCGTCGGAGAAGCTCCGGTTCCGAAAAGGTGTGGAAGCCTGGCTCAAACTTCACATGGGCGCTGAGTATTTGTTAGTTTGCGTAAAGGGCTTTTTGGGGGAGGTAGTGTCGGCAGGCAAATAGCAGGATACAACCCTGTTCCGAGGTATTTCTTTCTTTGTCGATTGTAAGCCAAAAGAATCGATCATGTTCACCCCGTGACAGCCTTATGATTTCACGAAAGTCAACCACGTCGTTTATAGGTAATTCCAAGGGTCTATTTCTCCCGTTAGATTCCAGGGCCGGATCGCACACAAATAAAGGTCACCCACCTTTGTTCGCGACCGATCTGCTGTCCTCCAAGTTCTCCAAGATTGAGTCGGGAGACAACCGACGATGCCCCTCCCGGTCCTCCCCAAGCAACCAATACCTGGGGTCACCCTCTCGGTAACAAGCCTCATCGCCCTCGCCGATCTCCATACCATTGCGAACCGTGCTGCGCTTACGGGGACGTCTTCCTGGGCCGACGCCCTGGTCCTCGCCCCGGGCTTGCACTACCAGCATGCGGCCGAATGCATCGCCGGGAACAGCGGTAACGGGACCTCCTCCGAAGCCTCTGGCTCCGGCAAAGATGATGGTAAAGGCAACGCCGATGGTAACGGCGGCAGAAAGTCCACGAGACCAGCCGGCGTCTATGGCACGCAGGAACACCCCGACGGGCGGACGACAGACTTCCGAGTTACAAACCCGGGAATGCTACTCTATCTTTCGCAACTCAGGGAGCGGGAAGAGCGCGCGCAGCAGCGTGAGAAAAAGAGGAGGAGAAAACGCACCGACAGCATGGTCGAAGCTCTTGGAGCTGACGCCGAGGACAGCGGGGGCGAGGAGAAGATTATTGACGTCGACATCGGCCCGTCTGGCCACCGGCACCACAGGCAAGGCGAGACTTCTGCGCACCACCCGCACTGGAATGAGCGTGGCAGCCATCTGCTGTACCTCGCGACCCCGGCGCTCACCGTCGCGGCTATAACAGTCATGATTTGCCTGGCGGACTGTACGTTATTCCTACTCGTCCTCTCTATGAGGACTTTTGTTGTGCTAAAACGTCTAAAACTAAGGGTGGGGCCTCGGGTCGATCCTGGCTCTCATCGGTTCCCGTATCCTCAATATTTACACTATCAAACAACGCACGCCCTTACCCCCTCCTAAGCCGGTAACTTCGCCGTCGTCCCCCTCTAAGATCTCTGAATATCTTGTCCCGCTCTCACCAAAGGTCAAAGTGCGTATGCGTGGCACGGCCGCCGATCTCGCTTCCCTAACAACTGACGCCTGGCAACTCTCTAAGACAGCTATGCAGGGTTACCTTAATGCCACGGCAAAGCTAGCCGTATACGTAGTGGCCATCTTTAGCGGTAACGTCTCGCAGGCAGGAAATCTCGTAACGCTAGGGCTGCTGCTGGCTAGCGCCGGCCTGCTCGGGCTGAGCAACGGGGCTGTTAAGAGTGTGCGGGGCCGGGGACGTGTCGCCAGGGAGTGGACTGGGGACAGGCAGTGGCATCCAGGACGGACAGACACTAGAATAGGGGGGACAAAGCCGGCACAGCAGGCTAGAACACGTAGGGGAGGAAGGTCATCAGCCTTTTTTTAAAAGAGATATAGACTATTTATAGAATGTTAAGGTGTCAGGCTAAGTGTGTAATTATAGTAGGGAGACATCAGAAACAGCGGTATTGTCATTAATAGAGAAATAAAACAGCTGGCTATAAAGATGTAAAGGGATTCCCCCCTCAGGACTGCGATACAGCTGCGACGAGTTCCCGCCCGCGTCGCTGGTCGAGGGCGGCGCGGGCATTAATGGCGACGGCGCCAAGGCGCTCACACGTTGCGCACTTATCGGCCAGTGTAACGGCGTGAGCGGCGAGCAGAACTGGCAGGACGTCATCCACAGCCAGCTGCGCCGGACAATCCTCAAGGCCAACAACCTCACCAGAAAGGCCAACAAGGTGAAGCAAGCCAGCAAGGCGGGTCTATTCTTTCTGCGGCTGTCCAACGGCGGCTTCTCGGAGCCCACTGCGCGCGTGCTCATCAACAATAACGGTGTCGAAACGGTGGACAAGAAGGTCGTGCCGCCAGGGCGGAGACGCCGTTCGGCGGCGAATATAGATTTTAGCATCTTCGAGTTCATGAACTAGGCAAACAACGTCACTATGGAGGAGCTGCTATCTGGCGACGACACCAAGTCTACTGAGTTCCAGTTGCTGAACGGGACCATACATACAATAGTGCGGAAACAGGTGTAGCAGTTGGCTGTAAATGTCCTGTAAAATACACATAAATTTAAGAGTGGGGTTAATAGTTAACATCAGTAGATGCATCCAGTCCCGCCATGGCCGTTACTATCTAATTAAACGTAATTGCTACTCTACTATTAACAATCCGTTTATAGGGTATGGTAAGGTGTATAAGTACTTAAAGGTTGCTACCCCCTTTTAAATCACCTTATCAGCCCTTTTCTGCCTTTTCTCTTTTTTAATTATTTGTATTTTAGAAACGTTATAATTAGCAAGGCTTACACTATATCTTCTACAGAAGAGGCCCGTTTTAACATCATCTACTCGCCACTAGACATCACCAAACGCATAGTGCTCCCCTAGTACAACGAGCAGCAGGCTGGATACTTCTAGAATAAAATCCAGTCTGCTGCTACTTTTGACTGCCCTAAAGCCCTGCTCCTAGTCTAGCCACTCTTTAGGCCTCTCACCGACATCGCCGTCATCAATAGCACAGCTGCCCCAGGCGAGGCGTTTAAGAACCGGCAACCGTTTGTAACTAAGAATCTAGACAGTTCTAAGACGTACTACAATATAGCCTCCTTACCTGCTACCTACCCCCTCCTCTCCTACATTACAGCATCTGTCAGACTCTTTAAAGAATTCGTTAATGTTAGTGATAGGATGACGGAGCTCTATGAGTTTAACTAGGCTGAGGTCTATAAGGCTAAGCTTACAGGTGTTACTAAGTTCTATTACTTAGACGAGAATTATAAGCACTAGCTATACTTATTTATAAGTAAGAAACTAATGCTCTCTATTAAAGCTTAAGAGAAGCCCTATATTACCCTTAGTAGCCCCCCCCCACGGCCCCAACCCCGTCGGGTTAGGGTCAGGCCAGCCAGGGCCGGGGGGTGGGCGAGGCGTTAGGTTAGGCCAGGTCGGGGCGCAGGGCGGGCAGACAGACAGACAGACAGACAGGTAGACTGTAGCAGCAGCAGTAGGTCTAGTAGGTAAGGATAGTAGTAAGTAAGTATCTTATAAGTAGTAATAGTAGTAGTAATAGTAGTAGTCTTATAGTAGTAGTAGTAGTAGTAGTAGTAGTAGTAGTAGTAGTAGTAGTAGTAGTATAATTAATATAAGTATAGGTAATTAATAGTACTAAAAGCCTTATAGGGCTTTTTTATTTTTCTTCTTTTTTCCTCTTATCTATATTTATTTCCTCTTTTTTTCCTTTTTTTTTTTCTCTTATCTTTTTCCTCTAACCTTTTCTCTTCCCCCTTATTACCCTTAGTATAGTAATAGCTATAGTAGTAGTTATTATAGTAGTTATAGTATAGTAATAGTAATAGTAGTAGTAGTAGTAGTATACTAGTATTTATTTACTATAGGAAAAGGAGGTATTACTAAGGGGCTACCTACCTATTTACTATTCTTAAGGTAAGACTAGTAGTAGTAGTAGTAGTAGTAGGTTAGTACTAATAGATAAGATATAAAAATAGAAAGAAATTAAAATAATAGTAGTAGTAAAAGAGCTAAAAGAGAGACCTTAAGGAGACTAGTAAGTAAAGCTAAAAAGCCTTAGGGGGCTTTTCTTTTACTACTAAGTCTTCCCTCTTATATTAATTAGTTAGGTTATTATCTACCTACTTATTAGTATTATAAGTAGGTAAAAAGCCCTAAAGGGTTTTTT